>OY740769.1:87373738-87502989 GCA_963513935.1 Aphrophora alni | reverse complement strand
AATATATTGAATAATTCAATCCTCAATTAACCTTTATTAACACTTATTAACAAGAATTACTATCTTATTACAATACTACAATATTCTTATTATTACTATTAATCCAGAATTACTCTAAATTGTTGTGACTCACAGATCTGATTCTACGTTATAGTTTAATTATCTGACTCTGAAATAATTGCAAGGTTTATACACAAAGTTTCCTCACTCTGCTTGCCACTCTTATGGATGCTCGTCCAAAGTCTCAACCTCCAGGAAGCTCTTAAGCTCTCCAAGTCCGTCTGGCTATCTTCAAGAATTCCTGCAGTACATGCCCTTGATCAATCTCAGCCCACTGACACAGTTTCCTCCCACTCAAGGGCTTATATATCATTGTAGCATAAATTATGTCTGCCTTGTTGCAAGGTAAGCTATTTCGTCAGTTTTCCAGGTCTGTCACAATAATTGTTGTCTTTCTGGCTTCTTAAAAAGAACTTCTAATTTTAACTAAAACTATCATAATTCCTAACACCAGCTAATTTCCTGCCTCAAGATTATTATTGTTAACAATTTAAGATCACTAAACTGTCGAAAATGAAGTATTGTAAGATCATGTAGGACCCACAATTATCTAATTAAACAAAAATTCTATTCAAACCAGTCTTTTTTTCAATTTTTCCTACCATTAAAAAAATATGTAAATCATATTTGTTTGAATGACTTACGGCCAAATTTGACCATACTGAATATTTTTCGTAATGAAGAAATTATTTTTTGTTTTTGGTGTTCAAAGTCTAACTCTTCCGAATGAGTTTTTCACAATCAAAAAATAAGTTGATGGGGTCTATCATGGTTCTTACCCAGCCCCATCATACAGTTAAATGTATTGCCAAAGAGTTGGTCTCTTGAGCCATTTAGGAAATGTTAAATTGAATTGGTAGATCAAGTGGTTTACATAACGAGGTAAGTTTGTTTTAAATATTTTTTACATCTTCTTTTCTGAACCTCTCAATTGTGTATATCACTACTTCCAAAACATCTCCTAAGCTATAACGGCCTCGTAGATCTGTATATATTAAAATACTCTACTTGCTTCGCTCACGCCAGTATCTCGGCTCTAGTGTACCTCGAGGCTGTGTATACTCTACACTCGTAATGGTGACTCGACCTTGACGTATCCTTTGTGAGTATGAGTGTAGTAAATCCAAGGAACTATAACTAGATTTACACATTTTTTTTCTTGAGTTAGATCCCTGTCTTTCAGGTCTCTCGTGACCAACTCTTATTCTATTCCGACAGTAAGTATTTGAGGGGTAGGGTTGTTTCTCGTTATTTTAAGGCGATGATGACCGAGAGGTTATGGCCTTGAATTGATTTAATAAGGGAGAGGATCTCATAACTGTATGAATGTCTAATTTTCTTATGAGGTCAGGGTCAGAAATTACATTTTCAGGTCAAAATACAAAAAAAAACGAAAGACTTGTTTAACGATTATCAAATTTACCCTTTATTTTGTATCTATCCTTCGTATACTCTGTAAGTAATAAAGACTAGAGATATGTTTTTATTCTTTCACTCGTAAGAAAATCATTTGAATAAAAATTTTAAAAATAAACGAACTGAGCTTTTGTAAAGCGTTGTAGAAACTAGATAAGTTATTTTAGACAATTTTTTTAACTATCCGCCAATTTAAAATTCACAAATCGGTTTTCTACTTAACAAACTGGTTTGTAACCAAATTGCTACTTATAGTCTTTCCTTTACGTTCAGTTGCTAGTATTAGGTTAGGGTTGCACTACTATTCACAAAAATCCATAAATATTTCGTTCAGGATTCGCTACATTGCAAATTTCACATTCTACAGTGAACATTTTTCATTGTTACTTACTGTGTAAATCAAATAAGAGTTTCGGCCCTACTATCCATTATGGAAAAATAATGTCGAAACAAAAATCTTAAAGTGTAAAGGGGAAGATTACAGGTTCGGTTGATTATATTTTTGTATTAAGGGTTAACTATCAAAATATATGAATTTTCATGTTGTTTGTGTATTTTTTGTGTTTAATTTAGGTTTTGCAATATGTTTTTTTTTTTAGACTCATATTGGTCTTAGAGAGGTAGCCTAAATTGTTTAACTTGTCTTCTCACTAACTTTGCCTTAGAGAATCGATGAGACATCAAGATAAAATATTTAGAGAATATTTCAGAAATGTGAAATACAGATAACAATAATATGGTGAACAGATTTTTTCATAAATAAGAGCTGGTTTCCTAGATCTGGATTGGGCAACAACTATATTATGATTATTTTTAATAATGCCAAGACCAAATGGATGTACCAATCTTTAAGAATAGGGATATATTTTCCCCAAAAAAATTAATTAGTACACGTTGGAAAGTTGGAAAGATTATGAATTTGTCTATCTCGAATCCTAGATGAACTCGAATAATAGAACAAGAGCAGAGATACATAACTGAATAATGGCGGCCGATCGCTGTTACTAACTTTTGCAGGTGAATATAAGATTTGATATTTTTAAGAACAGCCTATATAAAATTTTGATTAGGTCAATTTTGTAATATGTATCTGAATGCTGAACATTTTTATAGATACAAAAAAGCGACCTGACCCGATTTAAGAGCAGGATCCTGAGAAAAGGTATGCAATGTATGTTTTGGACAATGTATGGAGTCAACTAACAAATTCAGAGCTTTCTGATCTCTACAATAAATGTTATCAGATATATCTAAGATAATCTGGTCATGTAGCAAGCATGTATCTTCTTACTGACCAAACCCAAAAAAAACTTTTGGAGGATCAGATATCTACTAAATAGAATAAAACTCGAACACAAGATCTCACAAAAATTACGTTTAGTTAATCAAACGCGTTTCAACGGCAAAGTCGCTATCCTCAGTGACACATGAGCTACAATAACTAAACTATAACTGTTGTAGGTAACGAGTTATTGTAGCTGATGTATCGTGTTAAATATTACCTCTGAAAATTTTTACCGAAGCACATTTTACGTAATCAAATTGTAGTCATGCATTTGAGTAACTTAAACATGAACAATATTTTTACATTAATAACACAAAAATAGCATCACAAAATGAATGAAAACACAATTTTCTGAATGAATTGTGTTTTCATTCATTTGGTTATTGACGTTTCCACAAGCGTAGTTCAATACAGTTGACAAAACTTGAAAACAAATTTTACAAATAATATGTTTATTTACTCAACCGCGTTTCAACGAAAACATGGCCATCTTCAGTGATACATATGTTAATTAATTAAAGCCTTAATGAGCTACAATTTGTTATTGTACCTTATGTAACCCTGAAAATGGTGATATAGTCGTTTAAACCCGTTTTAATACATAAATGTATTATTTTTAAGATATGTGTTAATAACAATTCAAGCTTATTATTTATTTTTAATATCTTTACCTGCTTAAACGTAGCTGCAGCTAGAAGTACATAAATTATTCCTACTCCATAATTTGGCAAAACAATGCACACGTTTGTGATTTTTCTGTAAACAAACAAATCAATTAATATTAACTGTTTTATTTATACTTAGCCTACTCTTTTTCGTTATTAGTATTATTTTAAAAGGATAGGCTACATAGTAATGTAAATTAACACAAACATTTCCTATAATTATGTATGTACAAATAATATGTATTTTTTAAATAATATAGAATGTATTTATGGTGGGTTTTCAAATTTTTATGGCTTCCTTAGGTGCAAAAAAAACAGCTCTTATTTTGTTTTATTCATATTTTGGAACCATTGTTGTGTCATTTAATCATATGGTCCATTACATCTAAAAAATAAAAATGACAGCCGTTTAAATTAAAAGTTAAGTATGTTTTCTGGCTTGAAATATTTAATTGTGTAACTCTAGACTCTAGAATATCAGCGTGTATTTTATGAAGAACCTAAACACGGAATAATTCTTAGATTGGACAAACAGTTAAAAGAAACTGGTAGCTTATTATAAGAAAAGCGTTATGATAGCTCATCAGTCAGCAATGAAACTGTATGAAAACATATGAAAATATTTCTACGAAATTCAAAAAAGATAATGTTCTTTAGTAAAAACGGCTGAAGATTACAGGCTATAAATTTCAGTTATTGCAAGTTTTGCAGTTGGGAGATAACCTTAAAAGTTATGACTTTACTAATTTTATTGAAATAGAAATTTGTTAGAATTTTCTAATCCGAGTTATGTCTAGTTATGAGGCCACTTTGTACACTTCAGGACATGTATAATGTTAAAACTTGGGAAATAGAAGACCCAAACGCGTTTGTTTAACACAAACGTGACTGCCCAAAGTCAAAGATAAGTACGCTCTTTCTAGGAATCACATGATTGGCCGTTTATTCTTTATTGAAATCACTATAAGTGTAATTTTCTATCTTGGCATGTTGGAGATATAAATTCTTTTCCATAAATTGCAGTTAGATGGGGCACCACGTCACTATGCAAATTCCTTTCGTAATTTCCTCGGTGAGAATTTTCCTCAACCTTGAACAACATTTAAGGGATTTGAAACATCGAATATTTTAGACAATTAATTTATGAATCAGTGGTATCCATAACATAAATGTTCTAGGGGAAGTGTAAGAAGAGGTGGGATATCGCTAGAACGTTTGTAAAGCTACCCAAAAACTCAGACAAACTTTTTTCATCTAATCATACATTTTATTCGTGTTTTCAAAGTTTATACTTTTGTGAATATAGTTATTCAAAACCCCGCCGTAACTTTATAGATATCACTGTATTCTATAAATGAGTCAATAACTGTTTATTTCTTTAGTTTTTGATGAAATGTCTTGAAACAATCTTTTTATCTTACCTTGCAAGTCCAGCGTATTTGGCATATTTTCCCTTCATAAAATATCTAACAGAACATTCTGCAGTGTCTGGATAATTTAAATGTGTTTTCTTTAACTGGGAACATAACTCTTGTGATGATTTGACCTGCAAACAATTGTTAATATATTAAATATAATGATTAAAGCACAATAAAACCAAACTTATTTTTTAAAAAAATTTTAAGAGCAACTCTAAGAGTTAATTAGTAAGAGAAAGTTCAGTAATACCTCTCTTAGAGTTCTTGGAAAGGACAACAAAAATTAAAAAGTAGCTAATGTTCAATAACCGCATGAAAACCCTAGGATATACGTATAGTGTTGATCAACTACAGATTTGCTTTAGAATTAATTTAATAACTAACAATAATCAGTTTAGTAAACTGTAAACCTGGAGTTGAGTCATAATTTTAAACGTCCTTTATTTATGTTTTCTACACCTTAATTCATTGCGAAGGCGTCCTTTTTAAACACACTAAAACACGTGGACGTCGCAATTTGTGACGAAATATCTCAATCAGATATGCCTAAAGGCCATTTCACACCGGCGTACTGAACGTCCTGGACGTTTGGTACGTTTTTGTCAAAATAAATCGCTTCCCATGCTATCAAATGAGCCATTTCACACCGCGCGTACAGAACGTACCGAACGTCCTGGACGTCCTGGACGGTTTTCGGAGGATCGCTCGGAGAGTGATTTTTCACAAACGTCCAGAACGTCCACGGCCTAGCGCATGCGCAATGAACACTTCGGAACCACGTGCTCCGCTCCTGTCATTTCTGCAAAACCCCGCGTCATCTGCAGTGTGTTTGTTGTTGCTGGTGTTTTGTGCATTTGTACCATGGAAGCGTTGTTGGAAGAAGTACGTGATCATCCTGTAATCTGGGACACAACCCTAGAAATATACAGGGACCTGGTTATGAAGAACGCGGCGTGGGAGGAGATTGCTGCAAATCTTCAGAAAGATAGTAAGTTGTCATTTACTGTAATGTAATAACATTAGAGCAACGATTATATATTTATATTGTTATATATTTTAATGGAAGTCCTTATAGTATAATTATTAATGACCTCATTTTATATTAGTTTTACTAAAGGCTCAATTTAAAAAAAAAAAAGAATAACAATCGTATTAACTTTCACAGGCAAAACAAATATTATTTAAAATAGAAATCATGTTATGTTATGTTATTCTTAGAAATAGAAATTGATATATAATACTAGGTACAGTAATCTATAAAATGTACATGTCAAATACCTAAAAAGTAGGCCTACATGTAATATACTGCATTGCATCTAGGCATTGTGGATTACATTAATACAATGTGCACTAATAATAAATGGGAAAATGTGGTAAAAATAATAAAATAATACAAGAGCACTGTATTTTATTGAACTGATCGAGCGAACGTCCTGGACGTTTGGTACGTTGTTGGGCGGTGTGGAATGGGCGCGTACCGAACGTCCCAAACGTACCAAACGTCCAGGACGTTCAGTACGCCGGTGTGAAAAGGCCTTAAGGCCGTTTCCGGGTCGATAGACTGCATTTTTTCCAACCGAGCGAACCACAGAATTTTTTCTTTCCTTGCTTCCATAGACAGACGAATCGCGCAACACTAGTTACGTTTTTCTTTTCTCTACTCCTCCCGATATGTTATAATTATAGTATAAAGTAGAACCTTGACTATTTTAAATTTGTTATTCAATATTTTCAATAATATCCAAAGATTACTTTTATTTTTCAAATTTACCACTCACTTAGACCCTTTGTATTAACAGAGCCGTTCACATATTTAATGTAATTACCATTTGTTAATTTTATTTCTAATATAAGTTAAATATGAAACGTATTAGACATAAATTTAGGGATATTTTGTAAGATCTTGTAAGGTAAAAACTTTTATCATTCTAGATTAAACATTATCAGGAGGTGAGTGACCTTGAAACTATTAATAGCCCCTTATCTCTTGTTCAACCTTGAAGTTCGAGTTGTGCTAAGCAATATTCGTATTTCCACTAAAATCTGTACAAATACCTATACAAACCATTATCGTTGACATTAAACTAAACTTCTATCCGTCCGTCGACCCAATAAGACATATTAAGACCCATAATCTGCATATTAATATAACTTAACTTTACATCTGTCCGTCGTCCTGAATATTTTTTTTTATTTTTCACCAAATTACTAAATACCCCTTCTTTATAAACCATACTTACAAATCTAACCTTCAATAAAGGTATACCAACTAACCATAACACGAATTACCATAAAATCTATCATATTTACAACCAACAATAATATTTCCCTCTTTTTTATTTTTCTACCTCTCTGCGCATTTTATCCATCGCTCTTGGGAATTCTATGACCCCCCCCCTCCCCATTTATGTACAATTATTATACCTTCTTTTTTCTTCACATATTTTGTGTGAATCGAAACTTATATCACCCAATTAGCTACAATCCATATCAAACTAAACAAATTGTCCTGGTATTTTCCCTTTCTAATTGCCCCCACTTTACCATATCAGATGATTTTGTGCTGTAATTTCTTGAGGAAAACCAAAACTACTATAGACTTCAGGAGTCGTGTGTTGGTTTACCCTTACGACTCTCCCTTAATTTGTTCCATTAAATCCAAAAGCATTTCCACTATTAAAAACCTCTCCCCCCAAACGGGATCTAATCTTACGACCCAACAGAAGGGCAACTTATATCACTAATCCACAAATTCCCTAAAACAATACCACAACCCTAGGGAAAACTAATATTTTAACCTATAATATAAAGGTTAAAGATACAAACACTAAGGTCAGATCCAGACCTTACCAATAGCACCCCCAAAACTCCAGACCTTAGGGAAGCATATTGATGATTTACTTCAAAATGGAATTATAATCCCTTCCAATTCTTCTTACACTTCCCCCGACTTTTTGGTCCCCAAAAAAGGTGGTAAAACTCAAACGAGCTCACAGAGCTTGAAGCAATACCAATTCCAGCACTAAAGTCGGCCTTCCAATATTTAGGAAATGCCAAATGGTTTTCCTTATTGGACCTGAACCAGGCCTATTTCCAATTCCTTTTGGATGAGGAATCGAAAAAATACACCTCTTTTGTTTCTCCCTTCAGCCAGTACCAATATAACTCTCTTCCTCTTGAGCTTGCTAGCGGCGGACTTGTCCTTATGCGTCTTATTGAAAAGATCATTGGTGACATCAAATACAAACACCTTTTTAGCTTCTTTGACGACATTTGCATTTAATCTAATGGTTCTTTCGAGGACCACCTATCAAAGATCAAAGATGTTCTGGTGAGACTTCCAGAGGCTGGCTTAACTGTTAATCCAATCCCAATAAAAGTTAACTCTCGCACCGGATTCAATCCAGTTTCTAGGCCACGTTTTTAAAAATCAGTCTGTTACTCTACACCTATACCGAGTCCAACCAATCGCGAATTACCCAACTCCCAAAAATCTTAAACAAACAGCTAGATTTTTAGGACTTGCCGCCTTTTACTCTAAATTTATTCATATTTTTTCCCTAATCACCCACCCACTTAATTACCTAAAACTCAAGGGAGTCAAATTCGAATGGGGTGAATCTCACAGAAATCCTTCGAATCCCTGAAGTCATTTTAACTAGTAACCTTATTTTACGGCTACCAGATTTCTCTAAGAAATTTATAATACTCCGGAACGGCACTTGGGGTGCCTCTCAAAGGACTATGAGGGTGGCCTCATGCCAGTAGCTTTTGCATCATGACCATTCAACAAACATGAACTCAATTATTCCACAATAGAATTAGAGTCTCTAGCAGTCGTATATGCCCCAACTAAATTTTAGCAATATTTATAACACAGAGAATTTCACCATTACACCGATAACTCAGCTCTGTTTTCGTTATTAAACCACCCATGCTAAGTTGTTAAAATCGCTCAATGGATAGAGTCCATCAGTTTATTTAAATTTACTGTCCAACATATTAAAGGTACTGAAAACATTGTGGCTGACTCTTTGTATCGCCTTTTTGAACCTTCTGCCCCCACAACCCTTCAATTCGAAAACTATGTGGACATTATTAACATACCTCCAACTATATCTGTCCTTACAAACCTTCCACTGGCATTCAAAGACATACATGCCCATCAGTTGGAAGACACGCGTAAAATCATGAAACAGCGCCCCTTCTACCCGAATACTCTATTCGAGATCACACTCACATTCATTCTTTCCCACGTCAACGTTCACCGGGAATCGTATTGCCCAATACTATTTTTGCCTTATATATAAATACTACCACACCCTACCCATCACAGCTCATATCTAGGACCCTTAGTCGGATCTCCCAATATTTCTGGGCCAAGGATCTAATAGCGAGAATAACCCACAAGTTTAAATCCTGCATCCAGTGCCAGCAATCCAAACAGGCTCAGAACACTCGAGTTGGATACCAAGCCTTGAGGTCCAACCACCTCCTTCCAGAATTTTTCATCAACCACATTGGTCCACTCCCCTTAATTAAAAACCACAATCAGTATTTGCTCACAGTAGTTGACACCTTCTCTAAATTCACACTCCTTATTCCTACACGTAACATCAAAGCAGAGAATTCTGTATCCCTTCTTACCAAAAGCGTCTTTACAAATTTCGGGTTCCCCAAGTTTTTGGTAACTGATAACGTGCTAAGTTTCAAGTCAGTGCATATCACTCAAATGTTCTTGGAATTTAGAATCACTCATGTGTGTACCTCCCCCTATTATCCCAATCCAACCAACGCCGATAGAGTCAACAAAAGCCTCAAAATTTCCGTCCATATTTTCCACTCCCAAAACCAGACCAACTGGGACCAGAACAACCATTGGTTTCAATACAGCTACACACTCCAGTACGGGTAACTCCCCGGCCAACATTTTCCTCCGATACCACATTCGCGATCCCCTCCAATTAACTTGAAACTTGGACCTTATGGTACTTCCTCCGCCTTTACTATCAAATGACACCGTCTGGGACGAAGCCTTAGAGAATCTCACCAGAGTATACGCAGCACAGGCAAATCAATACAATAATACAATGCCAAATGCCACCCCAACCCCTTTAAAGTAGGAGACTTGGTTATGTGCAGGGAACACAGACTCAGTCACGCCACCTCCAAAATCAATGCCCGGTTGCTACCCTTATGGTCGAGACCCTTAATGATCAGTGCCTTTTAACTCACCGTTCACTGTAGAGCTAGTCAATCCTGTCACAGGAAAATTTATAATGATTAGCCATATCTCTCAACTTAAAAGATTCTTCTATCCCAAACAATCTCCTCTCAACCATCAATGTATCCCAGGTGGTTCTGGTCCATAGCCCAAGAACCACAATTGGGTTCAAGAATCAACCGCAAGAGCAATTTCGGACTGACCTCAGGTTGACCTACAATTTAAAAAATTACAACTCCCCAAATTCAGCACCTCTAAATATCCTATAGCCATTACTCCAACACCACCTAGGATCACTGATGCAGGTGATTCTAGATATCAATCCAATAATGACAATCATTAATATTAACACTCACCACATATTACTTCCTCCCCTTGTGATCTTATTCAATAGCCCAAGGCATGCGGATATACGTTCTCTCCAGATGTAACGCCCATTGGCACAATCCTGGGGAGACTAATACTGCAAACTTATTTATGTTATCGGCATATAGAGTAAATACCATTTCACACACAATTCAGTAAATAATAAAAAAACACCTAAAAAAAATTAATATAAATGTTTAAAATATATATTTCAACCTTATCCTAAAGTACCTCTTTGCTTGTATCTTGTATTTATGCACCCATTTTATTGTATTTTGGGGTTGCCTAAAAGTAGCAGGTAATTGTTGTTCTTTTCCTTGGCTTTTGCGCCATTATGAACATTCAGTACCAACTGCAATAAAATTTGGTTGTGGTTATTTTCAAGCTTTATACTATATTTATCATTAAATATAGAATTAAGATTTTTTTAAATATATTTTTTTCCTGTTTCCCTTGTCGTTACCCCATTTGCTGATTGAGATGCACTTCCAACTTTACTTTTTTTTAAACTTCTTCTTAAATTTAACCACCCACCTGAATTTTCTCTATTCCCCCCCCCCCCTTATCTCTCTGTCTCTACATTTTTTCACTAGCTCAGTTCAATATTCATAATATTTCAAATGATTCATTATTCAAAATTTTCTTTCCCCTCAGCTTAAAAAAAACAACTTAATCAGTGGTTGTGATTGGTTACAGGTTGCAACCATATTTTTTTTAATCTCGCATTCCTATTACCTTCAGACTTAATATCAAATTCACCTTGAACCCCTACAGTGCTTCAACTTATATTTTTGTTATCTACAGCTAGGGTGTGACAGCGCCGAAACAATCAGTAAAGGCATGTATTAAGAAATTACTATCACAATCAATTAATGGTCCACCCCACTTCGTTTTCTGTAAACTGTATTAAAAAGAAAATTATAAAATAAAATAAAAACAAAAATCCCTCCTTATTCCTTTATTTTGTCACTCCCACTAATAAACTACATAAATCAAAATAGCCAAACTGTCACATTTACTGAGCTGCAGTACTGACCCATAACTTATTTATCACATTTTAATTTACTTTTTTTTATTATTTCATCTTTTTCCTCCCTGGTTACCAATTATTAGATTATTACCCATATACCTTACACCTCTCCATCCCTAAACCTTTATTAATCACCTTGGGTCTTTTATAGTTAGTTTTTCCTCTTTCACTATAAACTTTAAATCAGATACTGGGAGTGCAATAGGTGAGTCCAGAATGGAACTGGCACTATGTCAAAATTAATTCTCAAATTCTGCCCTTCACTACTACTCCCACGAAATTGTTTTGGTTTGTTTTGTTGTCTTCTGCCCTGGTGGCTTATTATTACCTTGTCATATACCAGTTTTGTCAAAGGTTTCCTACCTCCTTCCCTACCCTGTGCAAACCTTACAGGGTAGGCCCCCTCTTTTTTCTGCAGGGGGGAATGTGAAACCATATGGTTATTCTTTTTCCTTTTCGTTAGCAGGGGTGGCTTTGGCGTTTTGGCACAATTCGAATTGTTGCGCCAGGAAGTCGACACCAGGTGCATCATTTGCCCTGCGCAAGGAGACAGTCTTTGTGCTCGAAGTGTGTGGCAGACAGCAAACCAGAACAGTCGCAGTGACTACTCGGGTGATCGTTTTAAGTTTCACATTCGTATAAACCTGAACAATGGTCTGCTAAGACCATTTGGGCGGGTCTAAAGACCCCCCTGAAGCATGTATAATTTAAAGTTAAATGGAATGACTTGAAATTTTTAGAAAACAAAAAATTATGTTATAAATAAGTAGAATATTAAATTTTCGTTTAATGTAGATTTTCAAAATTTTAAATAACTCAAATTGATGTGTACAGATTTTCATGAAACTATTAAACTCAAATGTCATTTACAATACATTAAAAGATTACTCACAGAAATACAGTGGGTGATTTCACAAACAAATTCCAG
Organism: Aphrophora alni; assembly: GCA_963513935.1. NCBI lineage: Eukaryota > Metazoa > Arthropoda > Insecta > Hemiptera > Aphrophoridae > Aphrophora > Aphrophora alni. The sequence goes on along the minus strand of OY740769.1, from coordinate 87,490,597 downwards.
GAAAGATCCTGGACAGGACACCATTGGGAATACAACATCAAAAAACTTATCGGAAAAGGTGCTTAGAAATCTCACTAACATATACAATGCCATTTTCTGCACAAAACATTTCCCTACAGCTTGGAAGGAGGCTAAGATATAAGTTTTCATCAAGCCAGGGAAGGATAAATACATGCCAGACTCATACAGACCGGCAAGTTTGTTGAACACCATGAGTAAAGTCTTTGAGAAAGTCTTGCTTAAGCTTATCAATGAATACATACATACACACAACATCCTGAGGCTTTAGCAATTTAGCTTCAGAACCAAACACTCCACGACATTCATAATAGTAAGGGTGGTTGAGCATGTAACCGAGGGCTTCAACAGGAAACACTCAACAGGTTCAGTCTTCCTGGACATAGAAAATGCCTTCAATGGTGGCATGATGGTCTCATCCATAAACTAAGACATTACAATTTCCTAAGCGGGATAATTCATCTCATTAGTTCATACCTGTCTGACCATAAGTTTAGGGTTGATGTAGACCAAACAACATCTACACATAGAACAATACTGGCCGGCTTCCCACAAGGCTCCCTAATTGGGCCTGTGCTGTTCAACATCTACATCAATGACATTCCAACACCCGAAAATACCAATGTGGTCATTTATGCAGATGACACCGCAGTATCAGCACAGTCATGACAACCACATTTAATACACAATAGGATACAAAAAGCATTAAATACCCTTGAGCCATGCCTCACAACCTGGAGAGTGAAAGTGAATGTGTCAAAGTGCCCGACACTGTTGCTTTCCAAACGACGCACAATCAAACACAATACACTACTACTTCTATTCAACCAAAACATACACTGGAAAGAACAAGTTAAATACCTAGGAGTCACCCTGGATATGAAACTGACATGGTCAGCCCACAGAAACTACACTCTGAAAAGAGCAAACATAAAACTCTTTTATCTGTATCCATTGCTCAACAAAACAAGTTCTCTCTCAATGAGAATGGCCACCATGTTATATAAATCGCTACTCATAAGTTTAGTATACTTACATATGCAGCTCCCGTCTGGAAATTCGCTGGGGACATCCACATCCAAAGACTACAACTATTCCTAAACAAAGTTTTGGGAATAGTGACTAAAGCATCAGTATGCACCAAATTTAGAATAATACACAACGACTTGAATGTACCTTTCATTAAACAACACATCCAACATTTAGCAGCAAACCTTTACACTGATTTCCTCATTTGGTAGATACAAATAACATCTGATAAACAGAAACGACAGACCAACCGCTGTCCCTAACCCATGACTGACCACCTGCTGGCCCAATAATGCCCACCACATCCTTATCACTGTGACATTTCTTAATAGTCATGTCATCAAATCTGTTTCAGAAATGGTAAGGGCAGCTTAGATGCATGAGACAAGACCTTCAATACCCCAGGAGAAGATATTACTTGCAACTTTGTTGTAGGCACAGCTATTGGTTGCAGGCAGCATGTCTCTTTTACATGGTTATTTCAGTTTCGAGTAAGCAGCAGAAGAAGATGATGCTTATAGGGCAATCCTATATTAAAATAACTAATGAGGTATTTGTAAGGTAATCCCATCCTTCACCTACACAACTCTCCAAACAGTGATCCTGCATGATCTGTCACAAGGTTTTCCCTACTTGGATTCTGTCCCAGCTAGGGCTTTGTCTTTTGAAGATTTTCCACCTCTCCTACACAATTTAAATAAATGAAATAATGACAAATCAATAATTAAATCTGCAATAATATTACCCACATTTTTCCTCAGTGTACCTGGACAAATTTTTTTAATATGTGTCTCCTCACTGACGCAAGAATGTCGACAATGTTATTCTAGATTTAATTTTGAATTACAAACACGTCCTAGTTCTATATTTTTAAACTAGATAACAGCACCATGTTTTAAATTATTAAAGGTTTGTAAATATTTATACAGGTGGCAGCACCTATCAGTAAATAAAATTTTTAAGGTTTGCCAAATCAGTAATTAAATCTGCAATAATAATATCCACATTTTTTTATCAGTAACAAGACAAATTTTGTGAAATTGTGTCGCCTCACTGAGGCATAAATGTCGGTAATATTATTGTAGATTTAATTTTGAATTACAAATCTTTTTAATGTTTGGGAGACGCTGTTATCTGGCGGGAAAATCATAAACTAAGACAATTTTTCTAATGATTTTTCTAAGACTATTTTCAAAATTTTACAAATTATTAGTAGTAGTAATCAACATATCATAATTAGGTTATTTATATTTTTCAAATGCTGAATCCAATTTTAATCAGTTTTCTAAGATGATTTGTATATTTTACCTACAAAATTAAATGAGCTGCAAAATTCATTTAAATTTATCTTAACCTTTTTTTTTTTTTTTATTTATTTCATAGAAGAAGTGGAAAATGTTCAAAAGACATAATCTTCCCAATCATGTGAGATTCATACTCCCTAAGAACCACCTTCTTTTCTGTTGGTACACCAGTAGCTAACATTATTTTACAGGCTTTACTACTAATAAGTGGGGACTTTACAATTTTAATCCTGTAGGTATTAAGTTTTCATTTTTGCACTTTATTAAAAAATTTTAAGTGATTGGTATGCCTAGCCAATCTCAAATGGAGTTTTTCAAATTGTGCGGATTTTAATATTAATTCCGGGTCCGTACCGTAAATCTATTCTATTTTAAAATTATTATGGATGGAATATTTCTATTAATATTATTGTTTGTTCAGATATTCACCATCATTTGTGTATAAGAAACAATACACGAAGCGTTTGTTATAAACAAATGATGGCAAATGTCCAAACAAACAATAATACTAATACAAATATTCCATCATTAAGTAATAATTACATAACATGGTGGCCGTTCTCATTGAGAGCAGAACTTGTTTTGTTGAGCAATGGATATAGTTGGAAGAGTTTTATGTTTGCCCTTTTAAGAGTGTAATTTATGTGGGCTGACCATGTAAGTTTCCTACCCAGGGTCACCCCAAGGCACTTGACTTGATCCACCCAGTGTATGTTTTGGTTGAATAGAAGTAGTGGTGTGTTGTGTTTGATTGTGCGTCGTTTGGAAAGCAACAGTGTCTGGCACTTTGACACATTCACTTTCACTCTTCAGGTTTGTGAGCCATGGCTCAAGGGTTTTATGAAGCCTACTGTGTATTATATGATGTTGCCATGACTATGCTGATACTGCGGTGTCATCTGCATAAATGGCCACATTGTTGTTTTCAGGTGTTGGAATGTCATTGATGTAGATGTTGAACAGCACAGGCCCAATTATAGACCCTTGTGGGACAGCAGCCAGTATTGTTCTCTGTATGGATATTGTTTGGTCTACATCAACCCTAAACTTATGGTCGGGCAGGTATGATCTAATGAGATGAATTATCCCGCCTAGGAAATTGTAGTGTCTTAGTTTATGAATGACACCACCATACTCTATCGAAAGGCTTTTCTATGTCCAGGAAGACTGAACCAGTTGAGTGATTCTTGTTAAAGCCCTCGGTTACATGTTCAACCACTATCAGCAGTTGAAGTGTCGTGGAATGTTTGGTTCTGAAGCCAAATTGCTCCGGCCTCAGGATGTTGTATGTATGTATGTGTTCATTGATACACTTAAAGCAATCTTTCTCGAAGACTTTGCTCATAGTGTTCAACAAACTTATAGGTCTGTATGAGTCTGGCATGTGTTTATCCTTCCCTGGCTTGGGGGAAACTAATATCCAAAATTTGTATTTTTTCAGATACTAAATTAAATTCTTCCTTCCCCTATAATTCATAATTTAAACACCCAAAATATAATTTAACACTAAATGTAAAATGTGAATTTTTTGTTGTTTTTGTGAACCAGTTGTAACCGTCCCCACTTCTTTTGACCAGCAGGATGCTCCGAGACCGTGTACACTTTAGCCGAATCTCGTCAGGATGGGCCAAGGACTCGGGTTAGGACGCTAAATAAACGCATGCAACGGAAGTTAAGTCAAATGTTATCATTAATTCTAGAACTGAATTAGAAAAATACAGTAATAACTATAATTTATAAAAAGGACATAACGGCTAGATAAAGGCCAATGGTGGCCGTAAAGCATGCCGATTAATTTAGATAACTCGTGGATGAAAAATGGACGGACCTTCTTCTCGTGGCTCTCTGAAAGACTCAACAATCGTCAAATTTAGATCGTAGATTAAATATCTGGAGTTTATAGGAAAAACTTAATTGTACAATATTTTTCAAAATGTAAGTTCTGATATATTTAAAATTTGTAATTAGTTCGTCAGTTTTTATGAAGCTAAAATTTATTGTTTTGGAGTCACCCCAATAAAACGATTTTCATCAAATTCACTTAACCTAGATATTTAGTCACCTAATTATGATACTTATCAAAATTTTATATAAGGTTTATATTTGTCACTTAGAAATCAAAATGATGGTCAATAATTTGATTTTTTTAACTGTTTTGAACATATTTGTATTATTTGATTTAGAATTATCATCGCTTTTTGAGTAAAATAAGCTGGTTCAGATCCAAAATATACCAAATGAGGACAAAAACAACTTTTTTGTAACTGATATTTAAGATCCTGATTTTGAATTTACTATCGCGTTTCAAAACTTTGCCTCACAACTAGAAAACAAAATGGCGGTAAAAAATATGGACATTTTTGTTTCTCAAAGAGTTTTTCCAAGCTTATTTCTCATACATTTTTCAGGACGTTGATTGTGAATTTACTATCACCTTTTACTTAGAACAAAGATAGATCCAAAAGGTAAAAAAGAGCAATAAAATTTTTTGTCTGAACCGATTTTAATCAAATTAGCCTAACACATTTGATGCTGGAGTAATAGCCGTCCTTTAAAAAACAAAATGGCAGCAAAAATTCCAACAGTTTTATTTTAATTGTTTGTATATAATATGTCCATCCTACTGTCTATCTGTCTGCCTGTCTGGGCGTCTGTGTCAGTTCACCCACACATCTATGTATCTCTGACTGTGTGTGTCTCTGTCTTTTTTCTCTATCTGTCTGTTTGTCAGACTCTTTATCTCACCATCTATATTTATCTCTGTCTGTCTCAACGTCCTTGTTCATTCTGTGTGTTCATGTTCCTGGTTGTTAGCCACTGATCTATTTGTCATGGTTTATCTTAAGATGTTTTCTTTAAAATATATTATTATTATTTAATAAACAAAATCATTTGACAAGTTTACTTTTTATTTTAGCATTAATATTAATGGAAATATGACAAATAACGCACACTGTGACACAAATCACAATTGGGTCTGAGGCACAGCTACTTAAACTGGACGTAACATTTATAAAATAAAGAAATGTACTACTAATTCAGCAAACTATGATTATTACAACATTTAATTTATATTTTCTTGGTTTCAATGGATACAAATGAACATAATTCAAAAATGTCTTGGTGTTAGACTAGTTTTGATTGTTGTAGACAATCGCCAAGAACTTGTATTTTTAGTTTTTTGTCTATAACTTGGTTATCCTTTGACCCGCAGAAAAAGTAATGAAAACCATTTTGTTTGTTGTTAGGAAAGAAAAAATTTGGTCTCATGTAAGTTTTTTGTACAGTTAACAGTTTTTGAAATATCTTTCGTTAAAGATTTTAATTGGCCGATATTTTGAGTCTTGGTGTTTGGTACCCTTGTAAAACGTAACATACAAAATACTTATAGGCTACTAAATTTGTAATCAATATCTTTACTACTTCTGCAGTTATAATGTTTTTTTGAAAAAAATAATAAAATAAAATAAGTCTAGAAAAAAAGTAAAATATAGAGTTCGTTTTAGAAAATAACTTTATTTTTATAATTTTCAAAACGACGGCCGTTAAAAACAATTTAATATCGAATACTTAAAAAACATAAAATATGTTTATTTTATAATGATGAACAAACTTTTTTTTAAATATTTTGTTCTGTAGTTCGAGTGTAAACTAATTTTATAACTTTTTCATGAATAATTATTGTTAACGAATTAAATTAGTTGTTTAATAAATAATAATAGTGTATTTTTAATTTTCATGGATAATAATGATCATAAGTCAAAAATTATTTGTCGTTAGGGTAATTTTGGATGTACAGTAGTAGACAATTAATTACCTAGACCATGTGTTTTTTATTTTTTGTTAATAATTCGTTATCCTTTGACCTACAGAAAAAAATATGTTTAATATTTTGTTCTTCGTTATAAATGCAAAACATTTTGTCTCTTGTATTTTTTTTTTTAATTTAATAGTTTTCTAGTTATACAATCTTAAAAGTTTTAAACGGCCGCCATATTAGAAATAATAAAAATAATGTGTTTGTGTTTGGTACACTTGTAAAACGTAACAAAATGCATATACCAATCTGAACTTAATATCTTATTTATTTCAGAAATTATTATTTTTTAAGGATAAAGTCGGATATAGACGGATAATTCGACTATATTTATGTTATTTGATTTTTTATGTTAGTTTTATGTATGTAATTCAAAAATGGTTAGTCAGTCCACCTTTTGTTGACACTCTGTATACACACTTTTTCTTTGACAAAAGCAGAAGCCAAAATATATATAAAATGTTTATATATATATATACATTATTTACAACCTATTATTTACTATGTTAGTTATATAATCATATTTTTTTTTAATGAAGTAGTTATCCAAATTCATTTTTCAAAAACATAATTATAATTTATAAAATTATTACTTTAAATATAATTGAAAATTACAAATATCTAACAAATCTTACCAATATATATGTACAGTGAGCGCAGATAGTGCCGAGAACCAAAGTGCCTAAAACCCCAACGAGTAAACCAGCGTTCATGAAAGCATTTGGCATTGCAAGGAGACCGGAGCCTAAACTGCTCTTTAACACGTTTATGAATGCATTACAGTCACTGAAAATGTGCAAAAATATACTTATAACACAGTGTGAGAAAAAACTTTCTTAAATAATTAAATATTCAACTTTATATTACAACTAGCTGATGACCCTAGTTTCACCTGGCGATAGTTGAGATAGTTTTATTAAAAAAAATTGTTTTTAGCATAACCCTAGTGGTGGTGGTATGGAAATAAATTATGCCCAAATACAGCAACATAAATATTTTGATCAAAATTACCGAATTGAAATTAATCACTAAACAATTAATCACACTAATCAAATTAGAACAGAACTGACCTTGGACGCAAACCATTAACTTTATTTAAATCATAAATAACTCGTCAGAATTGGAGATTGAACCTTCGAAAATCCCAAACGACTAAGACCTCAATTATTTAACTAACCATGGTTAATTTGAATATTAAAACAAAGACCGGTTCACAACACGACTGGTCGCCTGGACGGTGGGAATACTGCTGCCCGGTTTGACCAAGTTCTGGTCAGCTGTTTACTGCTGTAATCACAAATGGAACACTGCACAAGTAGGTCCAGAACTCCATCATGACCAGGTTCTTGTCAGCTGTTTACTGCTGTAATCACAAATGGAACGCTGCACAAGTAGGTCCAAAACTCCATCATGACCAAGCTTTGTCAGCTGTTCACTGCTGTAATCACAAATGGAACGCTGCACAAGTAGGTCCAGAACTCCATCATGACCAGGTTCTTGTCAGCTGTTTACTGCTGTAATCACAAATGGAACGCTGCACAAGTAGGTCCAAAACTCCATCATGACCAAGCTTTGTCAGCTGTTCACTATTGTAATCACAAATGGAACGCTGCACAAGTAGGTCCAGAACTCCATCATGACCAGGTTCTTGTCAGCTGTTTACTGCTGTTATCACAAATGGAATTCTGCACAAGTAGGTCCAGAACTCCATCATGACCAAGTTCTTGTCAGCTGTTTACTGTTTTAATCACAAATGGAACGCTGCACAAGTAGGTCCAGAACTCCATCATGACCAAGTTCTTGTCAGCTGTTTACTGTTTTAATCACAAATGGAACGCTGCACAAGTACGTCCAGAACTCCATCATGACCAAGTTCTTGTCAGCTGTTCACTGTTGTAATCACAAATGGAACGCTGCACAAGTAGGTCCAGAACTCCATCATGACCAGGTTCTTGTCAGCTGTTTACTGCTGTAATCACAAATTGAACGCTGCACAAGTAGGTCCAGTACTCCATCATGACCAAGTTCTTGTCAGCTGTATACTGCTGTAATCACAAATGGAACGCTGCACAAGTAGGTCCAGAACTCCATCATGACCAGGTTCTTGTCAGCTGTTTACTGTTAATATCACAAATGAACGCTGCACAAGTAGGTCCAGAACTCCATCATGACCAAGTTCTTGTCAGCTGTTTACTGTTTTAATCACAAATGGAACGCTGCACAAGTAGGTCCAGAACTCCATCATGACCAAGCTTTGTCAGCTGTTCACTGCTGTAATCACAAATGGAACGCTGCACAAGTAGGTCCAGAACTCCATCATGACCAGGTTCTTGTCAGCTGTTCACTGTTGTAATCACAAATGGAACGCTGCACAAGTAAGTCCAGAACTCCATCACGACCAAGTTCTTGTCAGCCATTTACTGTTGTAATCACAAATGAACGCTGCACAAGTAGGTCCAGAACTCCATCATACGTTGTTTTGTCAGTCGCGGCATTTACGAGGCAGCTTATCAAAGATATGTATTTTTTTATAAAACCATTTACAATTCACCCATTTATTTTATAACAACGATGAACCATCAATATTTTTGCTATGTTTGTGTCTGAAACGAAAAGTTATTACATAGATTTAAAAAAAAAAGTGTGCAAACTTCTCACCCCCAACTCCCGCCTGCTAATAGCTGGAACGTAAGGTACATTAGCACATTATCATATAGCATGTTGAAATGGATACTTCAGTGCATAAAAATGAACTTACATCGTAAAAATAATTTATGAAGCTTGACTTTAATACACTTTCAACAAGAAATGTTATCCAAGTTTTTGTTTTGTTTGTTATTTATTTCTGTCAGCAGTTAATAAAAACACAACATAAATTTATAATAAGTTCACAGAGCTTTTACCTGTCTGGTAGCCTTTCATGCAGCCCCCTAGGACTGATGAAGAATTTCCTAAAAGTAGGTCTAGTACATCAAAGGTAAAACTTGAAATCTCTAATGTTCAATATGGACAATTTGAAACTGACTCCTTTCAGTATGATATTTTAAACCTAGCATTATTGAGAATAATAATTTTAGAAATTGCTGTTTGCAAAAATTACACCGGCCCTTTGCATCTCTACACAAGTAGTCTAATAAGGGTATTCTATAAATTTAAAATGTACAGTTTGTAAAAAAATTGTATCTGAAAAGAATAGTAAACTAAGTAAAGGAACAATAATTGAAGAAAAACAATACGTTTCGTGATATAACCTAAATGTCCGTTTTGTGTCCGTTGCGCATTCTATTGGCGTTGGTACGCAACCGCAAAACCGTTTGTCTTAAATATGGAACAAAATGTCAATAACAATAACTTATGTGTAAAGGAATTCCAAAGCAATATTTCAGTACTTCCTTTATTTAGGAGTCGTTGATAAAGTAAATAGTAAAGATAAGTTTTTTTAAATGAAACATCGTTAAAGGAAGCCTAAGGAAACAGATTAAAGGTGACCTTAAACAAATGATTTCTTAATGAACGTCCATACATACGGCCTCAAATCGTAATTATAATAAGTGTAAAGGAATTCCAAAGCAATATTTCAGTAGTTCCTTTATTAAGTTGTTCTTAATAATGGAAATAGTAAAATTTCGAAATAAAGCAAAAAATCTTTAAGGGACGCCTAAGGTACCAGCTTAAAAGAGACCTTAAACATAAGAAATCTTAATGACCGTCCATAAATACGGCCATAAATGTTATTAATAATATGTGTAAAAGAATTCCAAAGCAATATTTCAGCAATTCCTTTATTTAGGAGTCCTTGAAAAGGAAGTAGTAAAGATACGTATGTAAAGCAAATAATTGTTAAGGCAGGCCTAAGGAAGTAGCGTAAAGGAAACCTTAAACAGAGAAAATCTTAATGAACGTCAAGAAATACGGGCCTAAATCTTAATAATAAAAAAATTTCCAAAGCAATATTTCAGCAATTCCTTTATTAAGGAATCCTTGATAAAGGAAATAGTAAAGATAAGTATAGCCTATAAAACAAAACATCGTAAAAGGAGACCTAAGGAAACAGAGGTGACCATAAACAAAGAAAATCCAAAGGAACGTCCATAAATAAGGACCTTAGTTTAATAATAAGGTTTGTAAAATACTCACCTAGTGGAATATTGACCTATTCTCGGGTTATGTTCAAGTCCTTTGTTATTGTCTGCTTCTACTATTTCGAAACTGAAATAAAAGAAACAGAGATAAATTACTTCTACAGAATGTTTTAATATAGATACAGAGTGTGCATAAAATCATGGTAGGTTATATAAAGTTTTTAACTTGTCTGAACAATCTTGATTTTAAACTTTCTTGTTTAGAGCTAACTATCTATCAGGCATCATCTGAACAGACACTTTTATTGCATTAGCAATTTTTCAAACTTTAAAATAATTTAAAAAGGATTTTAATTATCTTTAAAAACACACATCGTTATAAGTTACAGTTTGTTTTAATAAGTTAATTTGTAAATAAACCAATTTGTCATGGTGGGGTTTCAATATGCACCTAAGAAAACATTGTAGGTGCATCAAACAGCTGTTATTTAGTTTTGAACATAATTGGATAACCAAATCTGACGTGGCCGAATATGAACTAACAATGTCTGCCAATCGAAAAAGTGAATTTCGACACGCCCATCTTCATTATTGTTGTTGTCAGGAACGTGAAATTTGGTGTTGAAAATATCAAAATGGTGGGCAATTTAACAAGGTTTTTGTTCATATATCGTCTATTATTACTAAATTATAACAAAATTTGCATATTTCAATTCTGCATGTATTGATACCAACACCGTAATAGTCATTTACTAATTGGGTAGATAAAATATCAAACTTTATTTTCTCTTTAGTACAACGAAGACATAACTGCTCACGCAGCACCAGCTTGGTACTCTATAATATATTCCTCAGGAAAAAAAACGGCTGGATTATTTCCAAAACTCAGTGCTCAGAAGCATAACCAACCATGGTATGTCAGAAATGCTACCATCTACCATGGTTTGGAAGTCCCCACATTCGAGGAGTTCGTCTTCAAGCTGACGAGAACCCACACATGGAGAGCAGAAAGCTCCAAGCTTGCGCATCTGTCATCACTCGTGACAGATCCCGCTCCCCCACAAGAAAGGAGAAAACGACCCCTGTGTCTGGTGGTTAATCCCCCATAACATAACTAAAAATCATATTCACACCACAATAAAATCCAAGCCACATCACACTAAAGAAATATAAATCTTAATCTTTTTATTCAATTTTAAAGACAGTATGAGAAATGAAGTCCTATCTTCGTTTCCCCTTTTTCCAAATTTAAAAACAAAAATTTCATCTAATCATTAACTTAAATCCTTACCAGTCAAAATTAAATTCATTGTCATGTTTTATATTCAGTTGCAGCAAATGTATTCTTACAGAAGCTGTCAGTCATAGAGGACTCCAGTTCTCGCTAATCTCGCCTCGCCTCGCCTCTCTCAAAAACAACAACAAAATATGAAAACTTGGTTTAAAATACACCCATTTAAGAAAATTATAAATTCCGATTTCTCCGAAGAGTAGTTTTCTGAAGGGTGAAAGCGATTATCTCTTAAATTCCCTAAATTTGAGTTTTTACTCGTTTCGATACAATTAAAATAGACCGACTTAATTATGGCGCTGAAATTAGCTCCATGTCACCAACAATTCGACAAACAATTATTCTAAAGTACCGTTGACAAAATGCTAATAGTTTAAATTGAACATACTTCACGAATTGTTGATGATAAAATAATGACTGCAATTATTGTGAAAATTTTTATAAATTTTAATGTGTATAACTATTTTCAAAGAATGCATTTTAGTGTGAAATTCCAATTTTTGTAGAGGGAAAATTGCGTTTTAAACATATTTCCATTTTTCAGATACCAAATAACAACAAGAATTTTATTGACTAATAATGAAAGATTAATTTTCATTGGTTATTTCGGTCCAATAATATTCGTGAATAAATATTTATTTATATTTTTTATTTATTTATTATTATTATTATTATTCCTCCTCCCCCTTAAATCTTATTAACAACTCAAAATAATTACTGTATATTTCTACAATTTTCGATATGATGTACGATATGAATAAAAAATCGAGTATGTGACAGGCACCCTCATTAAAACGCGGTAACTCGATGATTTTAACCCCATCAAAACTTGTGTAAGCCTAAATTTGAGGGAATGTTATAAGTTATCTGAAACATATTTTGTAAAAAACTTTGTTTAATATATAACTTCAAAATTTTATTTTGTAACCATATTACCCGTCCCCCAAAGCGACTCTTTGAGTTAACTCGTAACTCAATAACTTAAGAAGAGGGTTTTTGACACTTTAATTCTGTCTTCTAAGAGAAATTTACAGTTATTTTACTTAACTATTTGTCAAAATACTTACTTATATTACTTACTAATTGTACTCCAATCACACTCACGTAATTATTTTCCTTTATCCTTCTTTTTAAAAATTTATAGTTACAAATGCATGTAAATCTAAAAAATATAAGTGTAAATTTAATTGTTTGAATCTCTACGCCGACTAGCGATACAGTTATGTACATAGTGGTGGGGGTATTCCACAATCTGCTCATGCGCCAACCACCCATCACACAAGATTTTAGTAATATGTATTACAAATCTTGATATTTTAATTTATTAACAATTTCACATACATAAAAACCACTTACATAGAAACATTTGACAGTGAACTAATGCTCAGTTTATATGTACGGCATGTTGGAGCGAATTCTTCTTCATCGACTGAAACTTTACCAACATCTTCAGCAACCATTTTGATAGGATCTGTGCAAAAATACAAAATTTAAATTCTTTATCTTTATTAAATAATAAACTTTTAGTCCTTGTAACTAAAGTTTCTAAACTAAATTTCATTTATATATTAAAATCATTATGTTGGTCAGATGATAAACTATTTAAAATTTTTACTCTAACTCTTTCTTGTGTCGGGCAAGGCTCGACGTTTGTTTTTGTCGTCCCAGTCGTAATTCGGACCGAATCCGATATTACTTACAACCTCTCTGTAGCTCAACCGTTTAATCAATCTGACATCAATGACTATCGGAACACTCTATGAGTGTTTTTGAAACTAAATTTACATTGGGCGACATTAAAAATAGTACCAACACAATAGACAAATATCATGGGAAGAGCTTACAAGCTTGGTACATGGAAAACCATTCCTGAATCCTTGTCCTACGCAATAGGGGTACTAACAGGAAGGAAGGTGGTTTTTAGTGAGTAAGAATCTCACACTATTGAGAAGAATGGATGTCTCCCTTTGTCTTTTGAAGATTTTCCACCTCTCACACGAAATTAAGAAAAAAACACTTTCTGAAAAGTATGAAATCAAAATTTTCTTACACATTTTCTCCGTTGACTGTCTGTACGAAAGAACAATAAACTCCACAAAAATAAGATAGCAACATGAAATTTATTATAGAGAACTCAAGTAAAACCCTATCGATATTCAAAATAATTGAATGTCAAAATAGTGGCCATTAAAAACAGCTTTTTGTTCATATTTCATATGATATTCAATTTATAACACATGAAATTAGATCAAAATTAGCAGATTTCAATTCTGTATGTAATGGTACAGTTCTATGTTAAAAAATAGGGAAGTTGTCAAAAATCAATTTTGAGCTCTAATCGCCAAAGAAAAAGTGACATTTGTGTTATAACGACAACCGCCATAGCCGAATCACCGAGCGTAGCGAGTTGAGGTTATCACACATTTGTCATGGCCGAAACACTGACACGAGCGAAGCGAGTGAAGACTGCACATGTACGAGGCTCGAGAGGGACTAGCAGACGTCAAGAAAGTAGTGATATCCACGAAGTTCAAAAAATCTGTGTAACAAAATGACGTACAATACAATTTAACATTTCCTACAAGGTCCTAGAAAGCAACTTTGAACGTTTCGTTTAGAGTAACTTCTTGTATTACATTGTAAGTTGGGGTTGGGTAAATACCATGATGCCGCCCATCTACCGGAGTTACTAAAACCGGTTGAGGTTTCAAATTTATCTGTAGGTTTAGTTTGAAAGTCGCCTTTATTTAAATAGAATAATGCTTGACAATATGGACACGTGACCTGTTCCAGCAGTAAGCTCTATCTAAGAGAAAAACTAAAAATATTGTTTAAAAAGAGGTCCTCAAATAAAATATCTTTTCTATCATATCTTCTCATATTCTCTTCCCTGCTTTACTTATTGTAAATTGTAAAGGGTAAAAACGAAATTCTAATAGACAATTTAAAAAAATATATAAATAGATTAAATTCACTTTAATGTCCTGTATTTTATCAATCTAGCTACAACAGTTAAAATCATCGATTCTAAAACACTATTCTAAGCTTCACACAATGAATATTGTGTATTCCACAAGGGTGGAAACGAAAATAAATTGTGGGTAAGCACAAGAAACCTTAAACATGGGCGGAGCCACGGACAAAGTTAATAATAATAATTAATGAAGTTATACAAAAATATAATAATTGTAATATTATATGTTAAGTTATGTTTAGACCAAAGTAATTACTTAATTATTTTCTTTTATTAGATATATGCAGAATAGAGAAAGTCGTGTGATAGTTTAAAAAAAATCGATTTCACGTTTTATACAAATCCATGATTTTTTTAATGATATCTGTATTTTTGACTTGTTCTCTGATGCGCAATGGATACTACAGCTTGAACTCGTAAACAGATTTCAATGAAATTTGAGAATGGCCATATATCGAGTATTTTTTCATGTCTTCAATAACTCAAAATTTTTGATGTAGTTACCAAGAAAAAACACAAAATTATAGTTTATTAAAATTGACTCTAACGATTTTGACAATATTTTTCTCAATCGTAGCTTCTATGGAAACAAACAATACGTGGTTC
Organism: Aphrophora alni; assembly: GCA_963513935.1. NCBI lineage: Eukaryota > Metazoa > Arthropoda > Insecta > Hemiptera > Aphrophoridae > Aphrophora > Aphrophora alni. Next base: position 87,475,476 of record OY740769.1, on the reverse strand, counting down.
GTAATTATTGGTCAAACAAAAAATCGACTATAGGGTAGAACTGATTTCGGTCTAATTGTAGTGAAAAGTTATGGTTAATGGCTCAAACCCGTGTAAAAAGTCTCATAAAGAAACAAAATATTCAACAAAAACAAAATGAACTTTTAACACAGTACAAAACGAATCATTTAAAAGAATTCAAATATCTTGTACTGTATTCAAGCAACATTTTCCTAAAACATGAATGTTTATTCTAACCCACCTGTAATGTTAAATGTAAAAATTGTTTTTCTTCTTAACTTGTTGTTTAAAGGCGAAAAACATCTCTGTCATCATCGCCTTATAAGAAAAAGAAGATAAAAAAGTATAAAATAAAGACCCTCTAGCAATCTGGCTAGGAAGAAAACCGTTGGTTAAGAGAGATTTGATGAAAGAGAGGGATCTAACCCAAGACTACAAGAATGAAGTGTATATCCAGCTAGGTACATGGGGATTATCAAGCCCGTACTCACTATAGTCAACTCCTGAAGGTTGAATGCAGTTCACGAGTTGGAAAATAAATAGTGCAAAATCATTGCAGAAAATTTCCCGCTTACTGTCGCCAAAACCAAAACTAATCATAATTTCTGTAGGGTCAATTAAAAGTGAAATGAACAAGAACGCCGTTTAAAAAAAATCACAAAAGAGCCTACATTTGTTTCACTTGTCCCATAAATACACATTGAATGTTAATCCTATTTGATTAAAATCTAGCTTTTTATGAAGGGAGTTAAGGCTTATTTTGTTTTTTTGCCAATTATTCGTCAGCCATATTTTTGTTTACTTATGATTTTTCACATAGATTTGCATATTTAGGTTCACATTTCACTAAAATTTTAACCAAACCGGTAAAGTCAGTTTTGAGAAATTAGGTATTTTATTTTTTCGACCCCAAAGACAGTTTTTTGTTTTTTTACCGATAACTCTCGAACCGTCACTTTTGGAGAGATGGCGACCAATACGTTTTGTTTTGATCCTTAGACGCTACATTTGACAAAAAATTGAGCATAATCGTTAGAGACGATTTTGAGAAAATCGTAATTTTTTGGTTTTTTATACAACTTATCAAAATATGGGGGGGGGGCGTCCAAAATAAACTCACATACCAAATTTTATTAAGATCGGACCAACCGATTAAACTGTGGAGCACTACACATATAACAGACAGACATAATTCCAAAACTACTTTTTTGACTCGAGGGATCTCACAATATTTAGACCCCCATATAACTTTCTCTGTACTATGTATGTCATAAAATAAAACGAAAACATTCCAAAATTTAGTTAAAATCGTTAGAACTGTTTAAGCTGTAAGAACGAATAACAAAATATTATATTTAACTTATCTTCAAAATAATATTTCCAAGAAAACTCAACATCAATTTTGTTAACCCTTTACATTTTGTCTGTATTACGTAGCCTACATGTCAGAAAGTAAAATGTTTAACCTGGAAAGTTCGTGCAATATAATTGTTTTAAATGTCAATAATTTGAAATAATACAATTCTCACCTGACAAGAATATTATCACAAATCACCTGTTTATCATTTTAAAATAAAGTTAAATTTAATTCAACCAAAAGTTACTTTAAATAAAATTTAATATTTAAATTAAGAATCATAAAACTTTCATATCGGTTTTAATTAACCCGACATATTTAACACTTCATTCAATGACACTGCGGAATCAGTAATCTGATAAGATAACCAGATAACATTTTATGCTCTTGTTGACATAATTTGTATCGTAAATGTGATATGTTGCTGATCTCCAGACTACTGATAAAGTAATGACGCAAATCAGACGAAGTTGAACACTCATTTTACATTGTGCTTAGTACTTTTATTTTCAATTGTTGTTACGATTTGTTGATTTCAACATGACTGGATTTTATTTAATACTGTATATTGTCTTGTGTATTTCTTTTATTATTTATACGTTTTAATAACTTTGAAAAATGTGATCATATACGTTCCGCGGAATATTTTGTGTTTTATTCTTGTTTGAGTTTTACAAAATAAATCGAAATTAGTGGTTTTTTCGATAGTAGCATTTAAGTGCACAAAAAAAATGTATTTAATAAAAAATTTAAGTTGATAAAATTTTATCAAATTGGAAGGTTTTGTGTGTGTGTGTTTTATTAATTTATAGTGAAACCAACTTTTCCAGTGGCTATGTCAGCGCTGAAATTGGGCTTTGTGTACTCCCCGTGAAATACACAATTTGCATTATTTTTTGTGTGTAGCTTAATATAAAGTGTTATAAAACCAACGTTTTTTAACTTTTGTAGCTAGATTGATAAAGTACAGGAAATTTTAGTAAATTTAACCATTACATTGTTTTTTTTTTTAATTTCTATTAATTTTTTTTACCCTTCACAAACTATAATAGAAGGATAAAATAAGAAGACACAATATAAAAGGCTTTTTATTTGAAAGTCTCTTTGTAAACAATAAATTTAGTTTTACTAATATCTGCCAATTAGTAGATTGCTTTTAGAACATGCCACATGTCCATGGAGAAGTCCACATATCAACTTCAGTTACTTTGTTTTAACGCATCACTCAAATTGAAATATAGTACTGTAGCTTTCTAAAACCACCTACAACGTTGAAACTTCAAACAATTTTAATAATAAATCTAAATAACTTTTTAATTTGTTCCTACTTTGTTATTGATAAAAGATATTTTGTCTCTGAAATGTCAATAATATCCAGGAGAGTAAATATCGCTAGCACAAAAATTGTAATTGGGAAGTTCTGCACAGATTTGAAGGAAATATTTTTACTTCCAGTTAGCTTTTAAATAATTTATCAATATTGTACTGACAGTGCATATGTTGTTGCTGAAAATTTTAAAATAATGCGTGAATAAATCAGATATTTCAGATTTCATAAATTTCAACAGCAAAAATCAATAAATCCTAAAGTAATATTTTCAAAATTGCGAGATTGCCCACAGGTTTTGGTCATTGATCTTTAAATTTTCTTAAAATCACGAAATCTGAATGTGTTTTATAATTTGCTGAATCTGTGGTTCCAGTACAATGATATTTTTGTATACTTACAGACAAGATTCACCTACAGATAAGAACATTATTCATTGGGATATATATATTTTTTTAAAGATAAATGTGGATATCAACTCAAATCGGACTATAATGTGTGTACTTTAAGACATGCTTGCTTAAAATGTCTACCATCCTAAAAATACGTTGTACTGTAATTACTGTTTTAAATTTAGTAAACCTTATGACAGATTGTACTGCGCAGTGGCCATTACTAAAGTGACTACTGCCGGGATGTAAATGACGCTCGGCGCAATAGCGTCTGCGCATGTGTGAAGTGTGTTCAAGATAATCATAACGACGAATAACAAAACGCCCAATGTTTATTAACAGTTTGTAATTGAAATCAAAAATGCTTTGTTATTTCTCACGTCATTTACAATTGAAATCATTCAATCCTTTTAGAATGACCTTACATATTCACATAAGTTGTAAAAATATATTTAAAGATGAAAAATTATAAAATATATTTTTATCTTCTTATGTACTTGTGTACTCTACGAATGTACACAAATATTTATCATTATGCGCATATACATGTAAATAGGACGGGAATAGATTAAGTGAATATTAAATAACTTCACATTTTCTTAAAAACAAATGTTTTTACATTAAGTTACATAATTTACAAAAATAATTTTAACACGTACAAAAACAATCACTTTAACTAATTGCTACAAAATAATTTAATACGAAAATATATTTTTATCTAGTACTAACATCATAACAAAATCTAACAAGGGGTTATTGATAGAAAATTTATTGTTTACAAAGTGCGTGATATAATTGTATTTATTGAAAGTAAAAATGATAACATAAATTCGTTTTATAATTTTATTAAAAACATAAGTAACTTAAATAAACTTATTTTTAATTTTTCTCTATTTAAACTTATATTTAAACTAAAGAAATCAATGGTGTAACAAAGGATTACTCAATAAAGGTTTTTTACAGTTTGAAAATGGCGGCGAAGGGCCTAGAATTTTACTATAATTGGTATAGAAACGTTACTACGAAAAATTTATCTGGTACGCAGTAATGAGTAATAGTCTTGCATCGAGATTATTTGTTTATTGGTGTTTGTTATTTGTTGTTGATTTTTACATGTGATAGTTATTTTTACAAATTTGGAAACATTATTTTATTTAACGAAAAACACCCCCCCTTAAAAATAAAATAAAATAAAGACTGCTTAGTATCAATACTCTAATAGCGTCTGGATCGGGAAAAAAATAAGATTTGTTGAAGACCAGGTAGGAAAGACGAAAGATATGGGTAGGGAACAAACCCAAGACTACATGAATAAATATGTAGATACAGCTAGAATACTTCACAATATATAATTTATAAAACTACCCTACACAAACAACTAAGTGGTAGGTGATGTGGAGATGCGTGCCAACGGAATAGTGACCTAACGGCTTATGGGTGTATACAACCTATTGTCCCCTCTTTCAAATAATCTATCCATCGTTCTCAATGACGATTTCAGCTAACAATTTCAATCTTTTTTAAATTAAAGGAATTTCTATTTTCAAGGAGATCTGCGCCTCACGGGCTGTTGACCCCGCGTGATTATTATTTAAAAGAGGATCCAAAACACATTAACTCATAACTTAAATATATTGTTACACCATTGATTTTAAATCACAGAAAGTTCTTTGAAAACCTTTAACGAAATTCACTGGAAGATAACCTAACGAAACTAACATAACAATAATCAAAATTAAAATTAATAAAAATGTATAACAATAATACTGACACATTAATTTAATGTAAATTCCTTTAAATTTTCAAATCCATACAATAGTAATTTTAAATATATTTCGTCCAAAATAACTTTACAACTTTGAAAATGCTAAAAGAACTTTGTGACATGTACGTAAAGGAATTTTATTTATATGTAAAAATACATGATGAGGCATAAGAATCTAACGTGTTTTGAATGGTTTTTGACTGTGCTAAAACTAAATGGCGTAGTTGTATTGGTGATTCTATAAAAGTGCACTGTATGAAATTTAGTCTTCTTGAAGGATATTTCTTTTTATTTAAATGTGAAAACCTCTCGGTCACATCGCTTTATATAAAAAATAAATAAATAAAAAAGGAAGGAAAGAACATAAAATAACAACCCAGACACTTCGAATAGCATCAGGGTCGGAAGAAAGCAAGAGTTGGTCAGAAAAAGCTGTTAGAAAAGATGACAGAGAAGGATTGAACCAAAGACTACGTGAAAAGGTGTAGATCCATCTAAGTTCCCTCATAGGTCTGTGAATTAAGCGTTGGTCTGTTCTCAAGCGAGTCATGTTGTAGAAATTTATATTAACAGCTCAGCTACACAGGAAGACATTTTTGGAACATTTTGTTACTTTGGAATGAGAACTAACGTGAAGAAGGTTTTATATGAAATTTAAAGCATTCTGACCACCCTCGATTGGTCCATCCCCTGAGAATGTAAATCGTCTGCAAGTCGTTATCTTGTAAATCTCAAGAAGGTCAGCTCATTGTCTTTCCACGGCGTTAGCCCTGAGGAGCTCCCTATAATAACTACGACCGTGACAAACCAGATTTCCTCTAGAAGGATAAACATTTATTTTCGTGTAGTCTTGTGTTATATCCCTCTCTTTATCTTTCCTATCAGGTATCTCTTGATCAACTCTTGTTCTCTTCCTACTCTGATGCTATTAAAATATTCGCAGGCTAGGCCTCTATGCAATTTTCTTCCTTTGATGACCGATAGGTTTTTTACCTTCATTGGATAAAAGAGCTAATCATTGGTTACAACAAGATGGATCCACCCGTTCACCCAACGCGGTGCAGCAGATATACGAAAGATGTTTCTCCGATATCTTATTTCATAGTTAGGCGCTATTTACTGATCCACCCGATCACCAGACCTAATAGAGTCAAAAATTTTCCTGTCGATTTTTATTAAATTAAGAAATAAAACATACATGGCACTTTAATCTGAAGCAATATTATCAACTGGATAAGAAATTAATCCCATAGAACATTCTACAGAAATCCATTCTCTTCGAGCTATAATGGAACAGTGTGATGGACATCGTGATGGACGCTCTATGGATATTATTTCTTATTTATGTGCTACACAAACTTTTTCACTCATCCATCGATCTCCATAACCAAAAAAAATGAATCAAAACTTATCATCACCAAAAATGTATGGAAGATGTAAATCAAAATTAAAAATTAACCATTGTAAATATATATCTATTTAAATAAGAATCAAAACTTGATTTTGCCATGAACACGTCTTTCACGTAAATCGTACTAGATTAAAACAAGCCATATGGCAGCAGTCAAGCATTTTGTTGTTTACCAATATACCTGAAACCTTATTTTTATTTGGATTTTAAAACAAGAGTTTTGTTCATTAATCCTCACATTTTATTAAAATTGAACGAATTCGTTAGAGCAGATTTTGGAAAATTATGTCTTCTATAACACCTCAATAGCCAATAAATTCCTGTGGTATTTTTGAAAAACGGCAAAACATACGTTTTATTTGTGTCCTTAAAAGCTAAATTTGACGAAAATCGTTACAGCCAATTTTGATAAAATCGTTTGTTTTTTTTCATGCAGTAAGTTAAACAAAAAAAATATTGTCTCATGATATGACCAAACTGTGCCCTTATATCAAATCTGATTAAAATTAGTCAACACGTTTGTTGTGTAGACTACAACACAAATTACAAACAGACATCATTCTAAAAATTAATTATTTTTACTCAGAGAACAAAAAGCCGGACATTTCCGCGATAAACTCGACACGGGAGTTTTAATCAATAACACTAAGTAATAAGTCGCAGTTTTTTAACTTAAAGTCATAAGATCAGAATTATTGTCTAAGATCTTACATGGGAAGCGGACTAAGAACGGTTGTGTGCCGTGGTACCACAAGACGTCAAGTTGAAATAAATTAGGGATTTCTAAAAATCCTTGGTTAGTCTAATGGCCTCGTGCGCAAGTCTCCATGAAAGTTTCCAACGGTTATGGTGTTAACCCATCATCGTGGGTCTACGATTATTAACGAATTCTGGTCACTACAGCTAGAACTATTGCAACAGGAACGTGATGTGCTAACCACACAATACCATCTTAGGTTCACAATGGGTTTTTGTCCTTCACGTATGTACAGTTTTGAGGTCCACAAAGCGAAGCAAGTGGAGATATACAAGGCCTGCCCTAAGCCGAGATAAAGAAGGTAATGAAGGCGAGTTACAGGGTAGAAAACCAGTGTAACAACTGTTTTAAACAGGGATAACCTATTGTATAAGACTCCTTAATCTATTAACATTTCCTACAAAGCCTGACAAAACTATATTTGGAACATCTGCTTGTATTAAATTGTTTAATTTGGGCTGGGTAAGTACCATGTTGGAGACTTGTTTAAATTTTTAATTGTTAAAAAATACTCCGACCTAATATCACTCTTGAAAGTTGTTTTTTTAATAAAATAGTCTGCTATTAAGTTTAAAAGTTGTAAAGCTATTTTAGTCTTACGTTGTATTTTTGAAATGGTACAGTATTATTCTTTCCATACTTATTTACAACCTAGATATAAAATTCATTATGTACAAACAGTTTTACACAAACTAAAACCTTTGACCAAATATCAAACAATCTTGAATAAAGTAAAGGCCAACAACTCTTGACTTCACTAGAATCCATTTCAAATAATAATACCACACTCTGTTTTTAGATTAGTGAATATTAACAATAATTAACATCACGTGAATGAATATGCATCAATAATATCTTTCAGGCTCGTGTATGTACCCGTTATTAGTGTAAATATTGCCAACATTCCTAAAAATATATTTTTATACAGCCTCCATCGTCCATAACCTAAACCATTTTCCCAAAATGTTACTGTTTCAATAACCGCTGGCAGTGCAAGGCCAAGGATAGATAATCCAACAGATGCAATTAAGGAAATCACTGGTGCCAACTGCGGAACAATTATAGCTGCAATAACTGAAAAAGAAAATTATGGTTAAAGTCTGGTTTAATACACAATTGTTTTTAGTTATTTACTTATGTTAAGTTTGGTAATTAAGACAAAATTTCAACCTTCGTTTTTTAACTGATCTCCATGTTTCAAGACTTTAGAAAATCGTAAAAAAGTATTTCAAAATGCTGTATGTCGCAGTTGTTATCTAAACGTAAGAACGATAACTGTTAACAAAGTATTAAGATAGGAACATCGAATTTGGTATAGAGGGCTATAGTGTGCTCACACACCATTTTTTTTTTTTTTTTTTTTTTTTTTTTTTTTTTTTTTTTTTTTTTTTTTTTTTGTTCAAGTCTCGCGTGTTACAACATATAACACACTAAATTAGATTCGAATTTTTAGATTTCAATTCTGTATGTAATGGTACCAAGCCCCATCTCTAAATGACAAATAGCAAAATTTGTAGCTTGATTATAAGAATCAAGTACATAATACAAAATCGAACATATATCCATTAAAACAAAAAAGACAAATAGATATTAACTTACTATGTCCCGATACCATAGCTATCCTCATTGTATTGTATGCCAAGGTTTCATTCTCTTTGGCAATATGAGATTGTAAATACGACCAGAAGACTTGAGCAGCGGCCATTACTTGAAGCCCATATGTACAGATAATTGCTATGGCAACCAGGATTTTAACAACTTCAGCCAAACTAAAACACAAAATATTTTTAATAAATTTTAAAATCAAGGAATGTGCAATTCAATATAAAATATTTATTTCACATATCTGGACGAAAGTAGTTACTGTTATTCATAAATATGTTCATTTAAATTTATATATATACTGTAAGAAGTAAATGGTTTTGTAAAAATAATTATTACTTTCCGAATATACGTAGTGTATATGGAAAATCGTTTGATCGGTCTAAAAGACAATGTCAAATTTTTTATGGATATCAAGGTTCACTGAGTCCAAAATATTGTTTTTGGAATGATGTCTGTCGTCTACTTATATGTCTGTGTGATGTTTGTCATCTGCCATTGTACAGTGCAGTGACGATGTCACTGGTCTGCGACCAGAATCTTGCTCGCGATCTGTTTCCGATTGCTTGCTTTGATTGTGATGGCAGTGGCACAGCTAAAGATTAGTCCACAAAGCAGCAATTTGAATTTATTCGTTTTATTTTTAGTGACGTTTTCTAAATCATTAAGTCGGAATAAGTTTTCGGGTAATGGCGTTTACGAGATTATCGGGAATTCCTAAATAATATGTCCCACCGCTCTAGGAGAGCTGTGTCGTAACAGGATATGAGTTTTAGACCACCTTTATTACATTCACGGTTGTGTGTACTTACTTTTTATAATTAAATGTATATCGTCCAAAACAGTTTATTATAATTAACACATTAATATTTGGTTATCTAAAGTGGTTATTGGTCTAATGGGATGAGTGATTTATAACATCAAAGGATGAGGGCAACCACGTTTTCCTAGGTTTAGCCTATGTTAGGTTAATGCAACCCCCCCCCCTTCTCGTAATAAGTGGAGATGTTTCACCCAACAAACGAAAACCACTGCAGTCGGCAGTAGATATCACTGAATGTTCTGCAGCCCAGATGCCTGTACCGGCTTTAATCAAATATTCCATATATTCTCCACGTCTCGGGATGTATTTTCCATCATTTGGGGGAGGGAGGAGGTCGCTTCCATAAAAAAACACTAAATTACTATTTCTCAAAATCGTATATAAAGATTTTGATTTACCTTTAGCCATAAACGCTTCCTCGTGGTAAATTGTATTTGTTTAAAATCAAACTTTTAATGACGGTTATCAATGTTCATTTTGATTGCCCCCCCCCACTATATTTTACAAAAGGGGTTTTTTTTCCAAAAGCTGTAGAGCAATTTAAATAAAACAACCCATTGACTGAACTTTTGGATTTTCAGGTTTGTTTAAGTGTGGAGAAGTTTTATACTTGAGCTAAATTTTAGAAAATCATTATAGCCGATTTTGATAAAATTTTAAATTTACGTTTTTTTTTCTCATTATGGGAGTTACCGACAAATTTTGATTTATAGAACAAATATGTCCTGAAATATTGCCAATATTCCAAATTTCACTAAAATTGGTCCACCCGTCTGAACTGTAGAGCACTCCATATACAATAGACAACAGACAGATTTTATTCCAAAAACCTTGTTTTTTATTTATAGTATCTCAAAACAGATATACCCGCAATAATCTAAATCGATTTTTTAAACCATCATATAACAAATATTTTATTAAAAACTATAGTTATACAACCATTAAAAAATTCTGTAAATTGAGAAGAAAACTAAACTATAACTTACATTGAATTGGGTAGATTGAGGCTGATACTTCCTTTAACGTCAACTCCATACTTTATAAAACCAAAGGCGCCGACAAACAGAGAAATTACGATAACTAAACCCATGGCACAGTTGAATACGCCTCTCCATCCAAGGAAATGATTGGGATTTTTCATCGAGTTCTCTATGGGCAGCATCTATAACACAGGCGATAATTTGTTACCAAATTGTATGCATTTAGCTGATTCTTTTTCTTCCTCCCCCCCTCTCCCACCTCTGTTTTTGTTAATAATCTTTTCTTTTTTTTTAACAAACTTTGATTATCATAGTTTTGGAATAGACTCTGCTTTTTTAAATAACATTTCTCATTTATATGAGTAAATAAAACTGGCGAAAATAAAACGTAATTCCGTTAAGCCAATCTAAAATGATGCAGACTATCAAACATGAAAAATATTTTTGTTTTATTTTTATCGTCTAAAATAACAAAACAAATAATACTGTATTAACAAAAATGTCTACACCAAATATACAGAGTGTCCAGTAATTACGGGATCAAACTTCACCAGGTGATTTTTTAAGTCAAAATATACAAGAAATTTCTAATAAAGCATAGTCCTATCTCGCTTAGTTTTCCGTCTGTCTGTTTGTGTTTTTTACTAAAACATTTTTATCTTCGAAGTCGATATAGGTATAAAACTTAAAACTTTACATACCTGTTAGTATAACAAAGACGAATATTAAAAAAAAAATTAATAATTATCACTTCCAGTTTCAAAATGGCGGCAATATAAGTTTTCTAAGCTTGAGTCTGTAAGTTGAGTTTCTAAACTCAAAAAACTTAGTATGTCCGTCATTTTGAAACCGGAAGTGATAATTATTTAAAACTTTTTTAAATATTGGTCTTTGTTATACTAACAGGTATGTAAAGTTTTAAGTTTATACCTTTATCGACTTCGAAGATAAAAATGTTTTAGTAAAAAACACAAACAGACAGACAGACGGAAAACTAAGCGAGATAGGACTATGCTTTATTATACATTTCTTGAATATTTTGACTTGAAAAATCACCCGGGGTGAAGTTTGATCCCGTAATTACTGGTCATCCTGTATATTAATGTCTATTTCAATAGTTTGGCTTCATCGGAACTATATGATAGGGTTAAGTATATAGGATATACATTATTAAACAACTATAAAATATTCCACCATTTCTTAAAACCATAAAATGATGAAAAACACTAATCATACTAGTCTCTTTTTGGTTTAAACTGATCAAATAATTGTGAAAAATCAGTTGATATTATAACTTACAGAATCCAACGGAACATGTGTAATTTGACTCTAAATGATTATTTTAGAACAATGTTTCTATAGAATATAATTGTAATTGACACAAACTAATAACAAATAAATATAGATCTCAATAAGCATAACAACAAACTAGTGATAACTAAATGTTGATCTTTTTCATGTGAATTTTTATTCTAACCCCTTCAATTACCATGTACATGACTTAATCAGCTGTTATAAATTAATCAGCTTATTTGAGGTTATGTTTACCTCACTTTTCACAACAAAAGTACAGAACTTCTCGTAGAGCCATATAAGTTTGTAAAGCACAGTAAATAAAAATACTTACTATCCCAATACCTTCCATTCCGAATAGAATTGTTGCGAAGGCCAGAGGAATTCTCGTTATGTCTGCAAACATTGGTATGCTCTCCAGAGGTGGAAGAGGGTCCTTAAATATGTAGTAGAAAATCAGAACAAGACCAACCAAAAGTAAGGTATTCGCCATCGCGCTGAAGGGGACCATGTACTTCATCCTCCTTATTATACCAACGGGAAGAATTGGAATGGCTATGGCCAGAACATACCATCGGATATTAAATTCCGTGTGTATGTGATTTTCAAGAACCTGTAAAATAATAAAAATATATAACAAAGAAATAAAATTGAATAATTATTTATTTTGAAAGAAACACACAAAGAATATTAAAATTGAAGGATAGATAACACAATATTATCCCATTTACAAAACCAAATATCGATGTGGGGGCTCACAACCCAAACGTGTGAACAGATTTTAATCAAATTTAGTATGTGGGAATATTTTGGCTACAGCCTATCTCGGGAAGTGTTTTTTCACTCACAATTTAGAAATAGTTGCCATAAGAATCAGTCAAAATGTTCTCAAAATCGTCAGAGCCGATTTTGAGAAAATTTTATTCAAGTGTAGCTTTTGAGGTGGCAAACAAAATGTTTTAGTCGCCATCCATCCAAAATTTTCCGTTCGTAATTTATCGGTAAAAAACAAAAAAATCACCAATGGAGATATTATAAAGACGTCATGTCTCAATATCGGTTCTACCAATTTCATTCAAATATTAGTACAGTGAAATGTATAGTATACTGTAACCTAACCTATCGTCATCGAACGTTCCATTAGAATCAGACACAATTTACGCTGATGACGTGTATATAACCAAGCTCTTACGCACAATCCAAATTAATCAATATTTTTTTCAAAGATGGTGTCAATGTTTTATTTTTACTTTGTTATTGACAAACTCACATTTTTCGTGGGTAATAGTTAAGGTTGATTTGTATTTACACTTGTGAAGGGGTGAGTAAGAAAGTTTGTGCATGTTTTTGCAACGTTTATTACTTCTTCCTTCCATAAAACTTAACTTTCTACTTTTCATATTTGACTAATATGGTAAAATCGTGTTCATTAATTAACAATTTTTTTTTCTATAAACTTATACATAATGTAAAATAAATTAACATTTATAGAATTTCTTGAGAATGATTATTGGACTAATCAGACCAGATAATTTATAAGTAAAATTTAAAGTTAATTTTCATTCTGGTTTTAAAATTATTTGATAATGAGGGATTGTTCATATTTTTAGCATGGTTTAATCGGATATTTGCCTTCATTTGTATTATATATGAAAAGTTGATAACGAGAGTTGATTTACACTCTCAAAATGTCATGTATTCGTCACATATAATAACGAGAGTGGATTTACAATCTCGAAACGTCGGTTATTAGTTTTCATCACACTTGATAACGATAAATGATTTAAACTCTTGAAACGTTGTTTACATAATATATAGAAATTATGGTAAACGTCCGTTTAAACCAGATTCATGATTAATCTTCATTTTCACAATAATTTAATCAAAATCGGATGATGAAATTATTAAAAAGGTTTGTTATATCTCTATATGCGATTTGTTTTGTTGTTGTTTTTATCAACATTACAAATGGGTATTTTGGAGATACTACCGCAACATATTAACTTGTAATAGCAGCTGCCACTTTACCTCACTATGCACAATCAACACAAATCGAAAGAAGGCGCTAGGCAATGTATCAAGTTAGGTAGAATAATATCATGTAAAAACAAAATCGTTTAAACAAAGAATGTTACGAAAATCTCAAATTCAATTTTGTTTTTCATACTACTACTTTCTCGCTACATATTGGATTTAAATAATTCATATCTACCTGTTTAAAAGTCGAAGCTGCTAATATTATATAGATAACACCGGCCCCGTAGTTCACCAACAGTATACAAATGTTATTGAATGACCTAGAAACAAAAAGATTGTGGTAAAATAACATGAGATCAAAAATATTCGATTGTATTAAGATACTAAAATATATTATATGAAACATATTGAAGTTATTTATATAATGTTACCCTCATTGTGGAATATAAATATAGTCGTTACTATAAAATTTCAAAATTATGCAATCCTTCAGTTTACTATTGTACGCCCTTTTATGCACTTAGGAATTATTATACTGAAGGATTTGCAACTCTTAGATCTTTCTTATAATTTTAAAATGTAGTTATAAAATCTTAAATGATGGTTAGATTTAATAGGAAATATAATTCATTTAAGACAAATGAACTGTCATACAGGATGATTTAAAATAATTCTAGGAGTAAAATAAGAAAAATCTTCATGTGTAAAAAACTATTCATTTTCGAGTTGCTAGCGAAATATTTCGCCCTGATTTCTGCTCTAAGAGTGAAATGAAGACATATTATTGTAATTCTTAGACTCAAATTAAGAAACAGTGTTTTTGGTTTTATTTGTTTTTTTTTATTTGGATATTTTTATAAATAGGTTCTAGAACAGTATCTAACGTAATTTTAAAGTAAAATACAAAAATTTGGAGTCAAAAAATACTTTTCCGTTATACTGCTTCAAAAACAGCTGTTTTAATACATGCATTGAGATGCTAAAGTTGTTCTTTTTAGTCCTAGGACCTAAAAACATCAACTAAGATCGAGGTCATCAGCTGTTATTTCGTTTAAACGAATTAATTAATTAACGATTGTAAAGAATCTATAAAAACAACCAATACTCTCAATTGTATATAACAGATAAAACAGCTGCTACAATCGTTTTTATAAATAAGTATCACTAACACAAAATAAACAGCTTTAATAGCTGCAAACTTGTGTAACATGTCCAAACTTTTGAAGGTAAATAGGTTACAACATTTTAGTTTTTGTGAAATTGTTTTGTTATATTGTTTGCAGTATAACGAAAAATATCGTTCATCACTAGGACCGAAAGAAGCTTTCCGATCTACGCTCATTTTCCTTGAGCTTGTATCGAAAAGCTTCACTTTTGGTCCTAGTGATGAAATAAATATACTATTTCATCATTCTGCTTCAAAAACAGCTGTTTCCAATACACGCATTGAGATGCTAAAGTTGTTCTTTTTAGTCCTAGGACATAAAAACATCAGCTGAGGTCGAGGTCATACGTTTATACGAATTAATTACGATTTAAAGCATCTATAAAAACAACCGATAGCCTATTCTCGATTGTAAATAGCAGATAAAACAGCTGTTACCATCGATTTGAAGGTAAATAGGTTATAATACACACATTTTTAGCACATTTCACATTTTAGTTTTTGTGAAATTGTTTTCTTATATTATTTGGAGTATAACGAAAAATATAATTCATCACTTAGACCAAAAGAAGCTTTTCTATCCTCGCTCATTTTCCGGACGAGCGGAACCGAGCTAAACTTGAGCCTGTATTGAAAACTTCACTTTTGGTCCTAGTGATGAAATATACTATTTTATGTTTGACGGAAAATGTTAAATGGCTTATAAACACGTAAAGCTCTAAGTACAAAACTTGTAGACAATTCAATTCTGAGAGAATTGATGTAATGTCAATAGAAAACAAATGTCATTTACAGAAATTTAATAGCATTACAAAGAAGATTTTTGATGTGTTTAAAATTGTAACATGTTTCTGCCACATTTTGGACCATTTTATTTCTAGTAAAGTTGAAAAAGTATGAAAATCCTTCATATCAAATTATTTTTGAAAACAATTAGTTTTAAAGTTACGATTACCAAAATATTTCTGGTTGATTTTTCACCAAAAGTGAAAATAAACCATGCAAGAGGAAAAATTGAACCTTATTTCTGGGACAAAATTAAGGAATAAAATTGGTGATTGTATTTTATTTTTATCTGGAAAATTGAATAAAATAGATCCAAGAACTATATCTACAGTAATTTTCATTAAAAAAAATATTTATAACACAAAAATAATAATAAATAAAAACTTTTTTAGATTTGGCGTAAACATTTTAAAATAGCTAATAAATTTATGAAACTTTGGTAAAAAACTTGTAGAGAATTTAATTCTAAGGAAATTGGTGTATGTAAAGTTAATAGAACACAAATGCAAGCTGCAGAATTCGACTTTTATTAAAATAAAAAGAATCAAAATGTAGCGGAAACATGTTATAATTTTAAACAGGAACAAAATGTTTCTTTCTTAATAAAGCTATTAAATTTCTGTAACTTCCATTTGTTTTCCTATAAGATTAAACAATTTGAAAACATCAAACCAAACTACAAATAGCTTTATTTCTAGGGAAAACTATTTTAAAATATCAAGATATTCAATTTTTATTTTGTTTTCTTTTTTCATAACTGTATTATCCTTTGACCTACAGAAAACATATGTAAACCGTTTTGTATATCTTTAAAAGAACAAAATATTTTGTCGCTTTTCGTTATTTTACAATGTTAACCTGACGATTAAATATTTTAACTGGTGTGGTAATTCAATAAAATTTAGGGGTCGTTAATATGAAAATTGAAGCTACTTTAAAAAGAAAAATTATTTGAACTTGAAGAGTTCTTACTTTATATATTTAACTAATTAAAAAATGAATTTATTATGATTTACAAAGTTTTATGGGCGCCGGGTAGCATTAGCTTACCAATAAAAAGATTTTAATTTAAGTTTATTCTCAGGGTCGCAAATTCTTTTTTATAGTGTACTTACAGTGAAATTGGATTTGATCAATGAAAACACTTGTAGCTGAAATTAACATAAAGGTTTATTAAACATAAGTTCATCTGAATTATACATATACATTCAAAATATATATCCTAGTTAAAATTATTACTATTACCTTTGAAGAAGGGTTTACTATTTTTAAAAATGAATTTATTATTTATATTTAGTTGCAACTTTTAAAGAAAAGTTTTAAAGAATCAAGCAGACTGAAACATCTGTTTCTTATTATTGAAATTACTTTATTTTAGTAAAATTTATGTCTTTTAAATAGACATCCTTTATTTCAAAGCATCAAAGTTATTTATTTTAAAACAAACAAAAGCTTCTAATATCTAAAAATCCTATAATTAATATTTTTAACAAAAACAATTATGACTTTATATATTCTCACAACATTTGATTAAAATTGTTTTTTATACAAGTTACCACGAGGTTGCATCAGATGTATTTTCCCTCCACTAAATGGTGTCTTCAAGTTGATTAGCAAAGGTCAACCATCTTCTTGTCCATTTGAGGTGAAATCAGTTGTCCTTCTGTTGAATTTAATATTGGAGAAATTCCACATGCTGACTTTAATTCTTTTATAAAATAAAATAATTCATGATACTTTACTGTCCACTCATAGAACACACCTTTTTTGTAAATAGTTCATACAAAAGGCACTTAAACATGTGAGTCACGTCTCGTATTGTCACAAAACCGCCCGATTTACGTCTTTATTCTTTAAAAGATTACTGTTCACACTTGTTACATTTAAATCATTTTTTATGTTGCGACTCATTGTCTTTAAGAAAATGTTCAACCGAAACATAAACGTCTTATAGCACAAAGAACATTCTTCTTATTACATAAGAAAACACGTCCGTCGTCACCTTCCAACTGTTTCTAAGATTAACCGACTTTAAACTTGTATTAATTTACATTGTTTATTCTGTAAAAATCACTTCAATAAAATTTCATTGTCATCAGACTAACTCTTTCTCTAATTGAAACCACGTCTGTTCATTTCAGAAACACAACCTTACTACGCCAAGCTCTGAACTAAGACTGTCCTAGAAATTTGCCACGAGCTAATTTTTCTTATAACTGGAAACCGGACCTACGTTCCTCATTTATTTCCGCTGTTATTTATAGTTCACTCACCCCCGCCTTTTCACACAGATTATTAATTATTTATGAAACCAATAACACTTGTACATAATTATTTTATACTAAATTTAAACACTTGTAATCAATTAAGCTATACTAATATTAAACATCGTTATTTGTTATGTTGCCTTGAAAATCTATCTTATTTCCATAAAAGAATTTACCGAAGACTACATATCATTCAATAGCTTCTCCCCCCTTTTGTATTTTCATCACGCGCGTTTAAATGTATAGTAAACTCTAGACTCTAACTCTAATTTTTCACATTATTACAAAACCCCACAAGATTTGTATTACAATACACGTATTGTAGTACAAATCTTTCTATATATATATATATATATATATATATATATATATATATATATATATAAAATTCAATTCGAAAGAAAAAATCAAAAAAAAAATCTTCAATAGATTTTCAAAACTCTTCATTTCAGAAGCTAAGGACATAAAGAAAAAATAAATACCTCTGGTGTATTTACTTTGGGAAAGATTCTCTTTTCACAAAAATAAAAATTTTACTTACTAAAGATCCTATTTTACTATCTTATCCATTTATTTAGTTATCATAATTCATTAATATTAAAATAAATCCTCCATCACTAAACCTTATCTTTATTTACATAAAGAAAACCCTCATCTGCTTTCATTTCAACATCCGTTGACTAAAAGCTTTCCCATCAATATTTTTTGTTGACAGGATCTTGTCACTCAAAGCTTATCTCGCAGACAGCCGTCTATATACTCTTTCCACGTCTCACCCTTTTGCCAAGACGCAAATTTCTACATCCTTTATTGAAAATCTACCTTTGTCTCTAAATATTCATCTGAATAATTCTTTCAACTCAATACAACCAAAAATTAAAACTTCTCATTTTTATTTAACATTATTACAAATTATTTACTTATTATTCAAAATCATTTTAAATTACATTAACACTTTTCAATTATAATCTTATATTATTATTTATTTTAGTTTAAATCCAGTAATTATTTATTCTTTATCAAATTCTCAATTATTCTTTGTCTCGCTGGGATAAAATGTTCACTACTAATTTTAATAGTTTCTAAAAACTCTTTACTAAAAAAAATATATGACATCATTATCATCAAAAATTTACTTACAAAACTCATCTTATCTATTTCAAAATTACTTCTTTACAATTGTATTATATCTTAGTACCTTATCTTAAAAATTCCTTCTATCTTAAATCTTTCATATTTCAATAATTAAAGTTGCATTAATCCCTAAACAAAAATTCTTCATTATTTATATATGCAGCCCCGTGGGTTACCTACATATTATTTTATAAATAATCTCATTATTTCAACGTAGCTTCCTTTAAAATCATAATAATCGTCGTATTTCGTAGAATTCCTTAAATCTCCTCTTATTTCATTAAAATCGTCGTATCTTTCTTTTATATCATCGCAGTACTCAAAAAACGTCTTAAAAATTAAAAATTACCATTAATGCAACTAACTATTCTTTTTATAAAAGCTTCTCAACAGAACAACTTCGTATTTTAATTATTACTTTACCTGACACTTCTGTAAAGTCATCATCTTCTTATAAAAACTCAAAAATCTCTCATTTAAACCACTTCACATTAAAATCTTCTTAATCATTTATTACTTAAATACAAAAACTTCAAAATAAAAAAATTTTACATTGTTTCCCAGCTGAACACCTTATTTCATCAAAATCTTCAAACACCTTTATCAAATAACTTCTCACAATCATCTATTATTTCAAATTCTATTATTATTTATTAAAAA
The DNA here is from genome assembly GCA_963513935.1 of Aphrophora alni. Taxonomy (NCBI): domain Eukaryota; kingdom Metazoa; phylum Arthropoda; class Insecta; order Hemiptera; family Aphrophoridae; genus Aphrophora; species Aphrophora alni. Next base: position 87,455,780 of record OY740769.1, on the reverse strand, counting down.
CCGTTACTTATTTATCTTTTCTATAAATTTCATTAAATTCTCTCTAATTATTATTAGTTTACTACTTTTCCTTTAAGAACCAAAACCTAACCTCAAACTATTTATTATTTAAAATCAAAAAACATAAAAAACTCTATTATTATTTGTCTTGGCAAATACTCACATAGATTCTCAAACTTTTACCAACTATCTTTCATTTTCCAAGCCATAAATCACTTAAAACCAACAGCTTTTCATATCATATTATCAACTAATCCTTATTATTTATAAACATCAAACATTCAAATTATCATTTTACAACTTAACCTCTAGTTACATATTCTAATCAGCTAATATATTTACTTTTTTACAAAATTCTTCGTTTTATTATTAGTACTCCTTTTCTGTCACGTTCGGTTTAATCCATGTATATACAGATTGATCGTTTCTATATATCCTACAATTTGTTTTCAATTTTACATCAGGCTAAATTTTTATTACATGAAATTTTCTCATGTAATAACGTCTCACTATTGTTATGCATTTTTTTTCTCCTTTTCACCCCTACAGTCCTTCTAACTGCTCTAATATTTTACATGTGTCCTTCTAATCACACTCTGAACTCTAACACGAAACAACATGCCATGACCCTAAAATATGCAGTGGTTGAAATGCGATACCTCTACTCGATTCGAAATACCGCCCACCACACACTTCAAACTCATAACACGCCTTTCGTGCAGTTCCGAAATTGCCTCATTCTTACAAATAAAACAATTTCTTTTACTACAGAAACTCTCAGCCATCCTCCCAAAAATGTTCATATTTTTTAAATGCATATTCGAAGAAAAAAAATTTAAATTCATAAAAAATTTCATTAAAATCGGTTCACTATAAGTTGAAATATCATCCTTTTTAGCGATCGTATTCCTCGCATCGCAGATTTATTGCTTGTGTATTCCTTTCTACATACCATTATCCAAATTCAAAAAGAAAATTTTATTTTAATTATTTTAAGTTCTTTATTTAGGAATTTACATTTTGTCCTGTAAAAATTATTCAAGTAATTAATCTTTTATTCTAGATACTTTACTTAATACGAACTATCTTTCATTTAAACCTTTTTTATTTAAAAAACGCTAGTTATTTCATGATTACGAATCAAAAGTTTTTATTTTCCAGAACAGTATTTTTATAACACACTGTATTTCTCCAGTCTCAATGTCGATGCAAAGGAATTTAGACCTGGTTTTTAGAAGTAAACAACTCTCCCCTCGTATATGAGACAATCCTTATCTGTCTACTGATAAGGAGTCGACTGTGAACTTCCTTTGGTTTGCAACTGGATCTCAACTTTCGTCACATTATTAAATATTTAATATTGACGTCTACATTTAATATTAAATATTATTGCTTCAATATGCTGCACTGAATCTTTGCTTCTATCAGCCAGCTTATCTAGTCACGTCCTATAATTATTTATGTTGGAATAAACAACACTCAGTGTTATTTACTGATATAAACCTAGCGTCTTTACTTTAGCAAATATCTGAATGTTTCCTAAACTAAACTCCTAATATTTTAAGCTTGGCCTATATTATTATTTATTAATACACATATTATTATCATTTCAAATTATAAACTGTACATTATTCAAATTTAAAACTATTTATTAATAAAAATCTTTATTAACTTATTAACATTGTTTTTCAAAATCTAGTCCGTGTGTTTTTATTAAATGTTTTTACATAGTTACTTAGTCATTCCAAAAAACTTTACAATAAACCCAGTTATATCAATTTGTTTCTTCCTGTGATTTCCGAATTGGTGAAAAATTTTACAATACATGATTTCTTTTCTGAAAACATTTCCTACACAAATTATTTCTTTCAAAATATAGACCTGTTCTAAAATAGATCCTACAAATGACCTCATCTCAACTATAAGTTCCCTTTTGTTGACAACACGCTTTTGTGTTGATGAAACCCCTCTCTCCTTCTCAAACATTCTTACATTTCTTTCCCTCATAAACAACTCACAATACAATAACCCACATTCATCAGCTGTCAGTTTGGAAATCTTAACCCCACCAGTTCTGTATCCTATTATAAAGTCTTCTTTTGTACATATGTTTTCATACTTATATTCAAAACTACTCTATTCACATAAACTTTTAATTATCTGTTCTTGGACTTGAAAGATACTCTTAAATTTTAGCATTACATATTTCTTAAATTCTACATTCTTATAATACACTTGTTTTTTAAAATAAGCAGCTGATTCCTTTGTTATCAGATTATTTACTCCTACATTGTTTTTTAAATCATTTATACTATATCTAACCCCACCAGACACATTAATTTCAACATTTTTCTTAATTCCTAACTTTTCCTTGTTACAAATCCTATTGTTTATTTGTTTAAAAATATAATCATTTACATAATTATCTTCTATTATTATTAAGTCATCTGAAATCTTTTTTACTTCATTAAAATTGTTAATTTCAACTTCAGCTACTGCTTGATCTAAATTGTTATCTATATTATTAATATTTTTTATCAAAACACCTTCTACTTAATTCAAATTCTACTTTATTATTATTTTCAACAGCATAGATACTCATACCTACATCCCTCGTTATTTCTTTCTGTACTTGACCTAACCTGTCCACTGCATTAATTCCTATTTGCTTATTTTCCCATTTCAAATTGTATTCTAATTTTACACAATCTGGTTTTAATTCAACCATCATCTCTTCAAATTTTTTACACATTGCTTCCTTTAAATTTAAATTATCTTGTCTTAACTCTGACTTGCTTTGTTTTAAGTCATTATCCATCTTATCCAATTTAACATTATTTTGTTCAAGTTTAACATTGAAATTTTCCAGTTTAGCATTAATTTCTAGCTTATTTTGATCAAATTTATTACTTATTTCTTTTAATTCCAAGTTATTTTGATCAAACCTATTATTTATACACTCAAATTTCTTATCATTGTCTCGTTTAAATTCTAGATTATTCTGTTCAAATTTAATATTAAATTCTTGTTTTAATTCTTGTTTTAACTCTACATTATTTTGTTTTTGTTCTAAACTATTTTGATCAAACTTTTTATTTAAATCTTGCTTCAATTCTACATTGTTTTGCTCAAATTTACTCATTAAAATATCAATAATTTTCTTAATTTCTTTATTTTGATCATTTGTTTCTGCACTTTTGTCTAACCTAACCTGTTCAATTACCCTAACCTGTTCAGTCCTTAAATTATTATTATTAGTATCCTCCATTTTTAGTTATTATTATTATTTACCTTTAGTTTTAAGTTTAAATTCTAATTACCAAAATCATTATTCTAACCTGTTTACTGTTACTGTTTATTATTTCTAGGTTCATCTTATTCTTATTTAACTTATTGAATTTATTATACTTAACAAACAAAAATTTTCAAGAGAATCTTTCTTATTTTTACAGGGAATGTCCTTACCTTTAATTAAATGCTTCCATTTTACCAATTTCACTGTATTTTCGACTTAAAAGCCCTCAGTTGAAGCGCCATTTGTGGTAATTCAATAAAATTTAGGGGTCGTTAATATGAAAATTGAAGCTACTTTAAAAAGAAAAATTATTTGAACTTGAAGAGTTCTTACTTTATATATTTAACTAATTAAAAAAATGAATTTATTATGATTTACAAAGTTTTATGGGCGCCAGGTAGCATTAGCTTACCAATAAAAAGATTTTAATTTAAGTTTATTCTCAGGGTCGCAAATTCTTTTTTATAGTGTACTTACAGTGAAATTGGATTTGATCAATGAAAACACTTGTAGCTGAAATTAACATAAAGGTTTATTAAACAAGTTCATCTGAATTATACATATACATTCAAAATATATATCCTAGTTAAAATTATTACTATTACCTTTGAAGAAGGGTTTACTATTTTTAAAAATGAATTTATTATTTATATTTAGTTGCAACTTTTAAAGAAAAGTTTTAAAGAATCAAGCAGACTGAAACATCTGTTTCCTATTATTGAAATTACTTTATTTTAGTAAAATTTATGTCTTTTAAATAGACATCCTTTATTTCAAAGCATCAAAGTTATTTATTTTAAAACAAACAAAAGCTTCTAATATCTAAAAATCCTATAATTAATATTTTTAACAAAAACAATTATGACTTTATATATTCTCACAACATTTGATTAAAATTGTTTTTTATACAAGTTACCACGAGGTTGCATCAGATGTATTTTCCCTCCACTAAATGGTGTCTTCAAGTTGATTAGCAAAGGTCGACCATCTTCTTGTCCATTTGAGGTGAAATCAGTTGTCCTTCTGTTGAATTTAATATTGGAGAAATTCCACATGCTGACTTTAATTCTTTTATAAAATAAAATAATTCATGATACTATACTGTCAACTCATAGAACACACCTTTTTTGTAAATAGTTCATACAAAAGGCACTTAAACATGTGAGTCACGTCTCGTATTGTCACAAAACCGCCCGATTTACGTCTTTATTCTTTAAAAGATTACTGTTCACACTTGTTACATTTAAATCATTTTTTATGTTGCGACTCATTGTCTTTAAGAAAATGTTCAACCGAAACATAAACGTCTTTTAGCACAAAGAACATTCTTCTTATTACATAAGAAAACACGTCCGTCGTCACCTTCCAACTGTTTCTAAGATTAACCGACTTTAAACTTGTATTAATTTACATTGTTTATTCTGTAAAAATCACTTCAATAAAATTTCATTGTCCTCAGACTAACTCTTTCTCTAATTGAAACTACGTCTGTTCATTTCAGAAACACAACCTTACTACGCCAAGCTCTGAACTAAGACTGTCCTAGAAATTTGCCACGAGCTAATTTTTCTTATAACTGGAAACCGGACCTACGTTCCTCATTTATTTCCGCTGTTATTTATAGTTCACTCACCCCCGCCTTTTCACACAGATTATTAATTATTTATGAAACCAATAACACTTGTACATAATTATTTTATACTAAATTTAAACACTTGTAATCAATTAAGCTATACTAATATTAAACATCGTTATTTGTTATGTTGCCTTGAAAATCTATCTTATTTCCATAAAAGAATTTACCGAAGACTACATATCATTCAATAGCTTCTCCCCCCTTTTGTATTTTCATCACGCGCGTTTAAATGTATAGTAAACTCTAGACTCTAACTCTAATTTTTCACATTATTACACCGGCCGATTTTTTAATATATATGAAATAATATCTTTGTTTTGGTACAATAAACGTAACAAACAAAATGCGACTACGAAAATATGAACTTAACATAATATCTACTTCCAATGTTATAAATATAACAAAATGGCTGATAGGTCGCCTTCCTCAGTGATACATAAGCTACAATAACTAAACTATAACTTTTATATAGTTTATGTAGTTATAGTTTAGTTATTATAGCTCATCTATTATTGAAGCGACTTTGTCGTTGAAACGCGTTTGATTAAGTAAACGTAATTTGTGTCTTATGTTCCAGTTTTATTCTATCTAACAAACTGTATGATCACATGTATAAACAATGTCACAACGTACCTAGCTTTTTGAGCATATTTAGAATATTTCCCTTCTAAAGAATATTCAAAAGTAGCTTGTGTAGTTTCAGGATAATTGTAATGATGCATCCCTGATCTCCTGCACAACTCTTGGGATGATTTAACCTGGACAAAAACATAATACAAAATTATTGCAAATAAACTGTGAAAAAAACAATATACAATATTTCACACATATCCCCAAACCCCCTAAAAAAAATAAAACTATAGTCAGTTTAATTATTGAAAAAAAAAAAAAGCGAAATCAAACTATAGATATTCTCTGTTAAAATAGATATTGGTATATAGGGTCTAAACTTGTTTCACTTATGCCATAAACGAGTTCACAGCGTAAATTGAATTTTATTAAAAGATCATTTTCGTTTTGACCGATTATTCTTGAACCTTAATAGTTTTTTACTTTCGATTTTAACCTGTTTAGTTTAAATTTTAAAAAGTCAGATTTTGTTTCTAACTTTGAGGTTAGACTAGTAACTAATCCGGCCGTCCGGGCAAGTTATCATGGTTTGTCTTGTTTTAATTTGGGTTTTTATACTTTAATTCAAAATTAACTATGGATGGTTAATTAATTGGAGTCATGACACAATCCTCAACTTGAACACTTAAATTTATGAATTAAATTAGACGATTTTGACAATGGGCAATACCAAACATCGCCTTGGTTTTTAATTATGTTAGTATTGTGTGAGTGCTTAATTACTAATTAGCTTTAATTCGATAATTAATTTATAATTAAATTTATCTTTTCAAAGCTGGATACCCAGATTTAGGTGCATGGGCAGATCTAGGTAAACGAATTACACCTCATAATTGGTTTGGGCATTATTCAGTATCACTTTTATAAATGTAGACCCTAGCTTCATAATTTAAGAAAATATATACGGTTGAGACATAATTGGCGAAAACTAAAATTGAAACTTGACCGTAGTAGATAAAAAATCGACTTTATACTGATAAAACATTACTTATACTGAGGACCACGTTATTTTGACAGAAGCAAAGTAGGTTTAGACCCTATTTAAATATATAAATATTTTTCAAAATTTTCGGTGACAAATAGTTTGGCTTGGTTTTTATTTGGTTTTGACGATTGTTAAGTGAGAAAAACTAAGCAATATTTTTTCACTACTTTTTATCGAATCCATTCCTTGAATCTTTTATTTATTATTATACTTTATTCTCACGATCTTCGTACAACAATTAACCTAAATCCTGTAATTTCTGAAATCCTAAAATGTTATTACATTTATTAATACTCTAAAAACTCAATTTTGAGTTACAATGATTTCATTCCAACATTTGATTTCACATAGCTCCACACTCAATGTGATTGCATCATTCATCAATAAATAGTTATCATTTTATATCAATACTTGGAGCCATTACATGTTTAAAATTAGACACATTAAAATATTAAACAGTTTTTCTTTCTTTTCAATTACATCTTACTAAAAATAGACTAGACGCACCGCCATAATAAAATATTTTTTATCTTTAAATTTTAAAATTTAATACCAACTTAAAGACGATAATTTGTCTTATTCCTAATAAAAATTATTAGAAGTAGTTTTTAAGTACCTTTAGAAGAAGTAAAGCACATGAATAAACCTTGGAGGGTAGTGAAGGAAGTTCACAAAATATAGGATTAGACGGATACATTTTATTGCCATAGAATGGAAAGTTGAGATTGATTGTAGAAGTATTTACCATAGCTAGTGTGAAATGTTTACCGATTTTGACTTCTATACAATGTTTTAAGTAGTTTTGAATTTTTTTATTTTTATATATATATATATATTTATATGCACACTAGTGGTTGCAATTTTACTATATTTTGTTCAAATTTGGGTACATTTGGGTATAATTATATAACTCAGCTAGAACTATCATAAGTATTTGAATTTACTCCTTACACAAGAACACTTATAGTATATAAAAATTCAACATATGGGTTGAACCGTTGTAGTTATGTGAGTTCAGTTCAGAATGCGCTAATGTGGGAGAAGATGGAGACACAATAAATTTTGTTACCAGAAGTGGACCTTTAGATAGCAGCACTAGAGCCTTTATTTTCTGAACTTCAAACCTTTCCATGGATGATGCTAATCTATTTTGTAGTGAAATCAATCGACTAAATTACATTTTTTCGTTATTTTTTAACGATAAAAACCTCTCGGTCACCATTACCTTATTAAAAAATTAATAAAATAAAGACCTGTAACCCTTGAATACTCTAATAGCGTCAGGGTTGGGAACAAACAATAGTTGGTCAAGACAGACCTGATAGGAAAGTTTTAGATCCAGCAGATCTACACACTAAACTAAAGTTTGTATCCTGTTCCAAAAACATTGATAACACAGAGAAAAGCATTTCAAAATTAAATATGGATAGAATAATCAATAACAGGCTCCATAGGGCCCCAGTTGTAATAGAAAATGTCATTAGATAAAAAATCAACTCGAACAAATTATACAATAAATGCGACATTTACAAAACAGATAAGAAGAAATGTGTAATGTATTTTATCAAAACATCTGTAAGGATTAATTATTTCTTGTAACAACTATATGAGTATTACATCACTCTTTTAGACTGTTAATAAAGTCTGTTTTATGATTGGTTATTATCACCTAACATAATTGATTTTTTATGTTACAGTACTTATAAAACTTAATTATTTTGATGAGATGTCATCTAGTTTAGAGATAATTCATAATAAAGCTCAAACAATAGTATATTGGCTGTGATAAGAGCTTATTGTGATAAGACCTTGAGACTAGAGTTTCAATTAATGATTATTGTGTCTAAATTAGTCTAGTATTTCTATTAAGGTCAGAAAATGCTGACCAAACGCTGGTGGTTCTGTAAGCAATAACCTTTCTTCCTTGAATGTTTTAATAAATCAAAAAATCATTCTTGTTAACCCAATATAGTGTGAAACATGACAACTATATCCACTGGTCAAAAAATAACAGTAAATAACACATGTCACTGGACACTTGAACAAAATACCACTCACAGGAAATAATAAAAGTTCAATGTTTTATAGTTGGCTTCCTCCTTGCATTGTTATTGTGATTTACTATTCATTTGGATGAAAGTGTGTTAATACGTATTATTCTGTACAGGAGCATACTTTCTGCCAGTTATAACTTTGTTTTCTTTAGTTAAAATCAAAGATTTAAAAAGAACTTGAAATAAAACTTTAAACTAAAAATTGTGTAAACTACCAATGTTTGGAGACGGCAGAGAGCAAACACCAGCTGCGAGGAACTCTGAGCTGCTGATTGCAGACCTCCAGGCAAGTGACATACACACTAGCTCTTCCTCTGAGCTACTGATTGCAGACCTCCAGGTAAGTGACATACGCAATAGCTCTTCCACTTCTTCGCATAAATTTTCCTCCGGTACCATTGAATTTATGTCAAAAAAGAAGTCCCATAGCAAATGACAACGTGAGGCTCAGTATGTGGGTTGAAGAATTGTGGTTTCATGGTTTTAAGTTTTGAATGTGTTAGTGTGGAAGGAGTTGAACATACATTACACCATGCTGTCCTTGAAATTACCAGACGTGTTTCGTTACATGTTACATAGCAGCACTACAGCTTCTAATTTCTGTGATTCAACTCTATCATGGATATGGGCAATGTATTTAGTATATAAAATCAATGTCTGTAGATATCGATAAACTTTTGGAGCTCTACTGCCTTATAAAGGCCTAACCTAACCTAACCTAAGCCTACAATTTTCTCTTTGGCACCAACATTTTGTTGAGGCGAGTTCTATTGCATGACTTGACAAATCACCAATTTGCCCGCGACTTCTTCACACTGTTTTGGATCAAGTTAGGCAGAAATTAATCTGAAAATATATTGCGATTTAGGAATAATTAGAAAATACCAAAAATGAACCTTGCCCACGTCAATACAAGCCCAATTTTAATCACATATTATTACGGTAAAGATATTTTTATAACACAAGCGAACGAGTTTAGGACTATATATATATACAGTATTTCTATTTATAATTTTTTTTCCAGAAATGGCTTCTATGATACATTTTAACTTTTGACTATCAACTGCTGAAATGTCATTTTTGGTGACAAATACTTTAATAAGGTTATGGGAGATGGGTGAGCGAAAACGTTTCTGTAATATTTGTTTCTCCGTTAATTTTAATTTGTTTTTTATTGGTACTTGTTTGGTTTGACTTAAATTTTAATACTGTAATTTAGAAGCTAGTTACTGTTGACTTCCTGGTAAAATATTTTCTTATAAAATCAACACTGGTGATTTAAACAAATTTCAATTATCAATTGTTTATTTAATTACTGATCTTAGAATAACAAAATACTTATGAGTCTTAATAATTATGTGTTTTTTTTTTTAACTTCTAAAATTGTGAGTCAATGTGTACTTTATGAAGATTGAGTTAAACTTAGTTCATTATAGATTGTAGACTTACCAGTATATATGTACAATGAGAACAAATAAAGCCAACCACAAAGGTCAAGATAAACCCAAGAATTAAACCTGCATTCAAGAAAGCATTAGGCATGGCAAGTATTCCTGATCCAAGGCTGCTCTTCAGAACACTGACAAAAGTTCCAAAATCTCTGAAAAATAAATATTTATAAGTAATAAATATACCTTACAGAATGAAAAAAAGCGCACTTTATATTATTTGTCTATTATAGTGATATGTTTTACAAACCCACAGTTGGTATCTTGATGCAGCTATGTGTAATGAATTTAAGGATGAGCATTAACCTAACCTGACCTAACCTACCCTAACCTAACCTGACCTAACACATAACACATCACAACATTGAATGAATGACATATTATATTACCTAAGTACAGATCAATAACACAACTTAGTTATACTTAACTTAAATCATTTTATTTTGCGAAATAAAATATGACAGCAGTAAGACAAAATTAATCTAACAGTATATAGCTCCTAAAACAAAAATTATTATTTACAAAGAGTTTTCTTTACTTTTTCCCAAAAAATATCAGCAAGCATTGTACACAAATAATTATTACCAATATACATTCACATGTTCATATTTATCAAGAGAGAAAAAAGTAAAAAGCCAAATCATAATTTCAATTATATGTCAATTGTATTATATACAATGCCAGAATATGATTACATTTTTTCTATAATTTCTCACCACAATTTATTTTTTATTATTAAAATGATTTAACTTGAAAAAAATATTACATAGTAATATAAAAATAAATATAGTATATACATTACACAAACTTCTCACTCACCCAGTCGCAAATCCAAATAAAAACAAACTAAACTAATCGTCAACAAAAATATTGGTTCGGTAGGTACCAATCAGATAGTGAAAATGAACCATATATGGCATCTTTGAACAAATATTTATATATTTAAATAAAGCGCTAAACTTGCTTTAATTGTGTCATCCTCACTGAAATTAAATGTGCTTAAAGTCGAACTTTTAAGGATTACAGTCAAAGTTCAATTTGCTCTTTGATAATTATTTCTCAACCACAATATTTCTTCTTTCAATTTTTCCATGTGGGTTTCCCTAAAATTTGATAAAAATCGTTAGAACCAATTTTAAGAAAAATCATACTTTTTTTATGGTAGCTACCTCAAATTTTGTGTTATAAAAAATTCAAAAATATCTCAAGATAAGGTCAAATACGCTAAGTATAAAACTTGATTTATAATTAATTGGTCCACCTGTTTGTTCTGTAAGGCACTCTACATACAACAAATGACAGTCTGACACTATTTCAAAAACTACATTTTTCAACTTATGAGACCGTCAAAGGGTTAGCACTTTAGTGAGTACTGCAGGCTTAGCAATCTCGATAGAAGCTAGCTGGGTATACACAGATTTTCATGTAGACTTGGGGTAAACCATTTTTATATCCTATCAGGTCTTTCTGACTAAATATTGTTCTTTTTTTATCCTGATGCTCTTAGAGTATTCAAAAGCTAAAGGTTTTTAGTTTATGTTCTTTTCTTACTTTGTTTATAAGGCAATGACAATCAAGAGGGTTTTTTTCCTTTAAACAACAACAAAAAATTACTAACGACGCCTCAAAACTGATATATCTGCCACAAAATCATCAAAGATTTTTTACTGATTACAAAAGTTGTTTATAAAAGTTTTTTTTTTTTATATTTGAGAAAGTAAAAGAATTGTGTGCCATTTCAGTATAATCAAATTAGATGCTATATTTTCTAATGACCTGACACTGGTAGCAATATAAGACGATGTGTCAAGACTTGTATTTAAACTCCAATATGTTTATTCGAGTTTGCCATATCATTAGAAAAATCAAAAATTATGACCTCTATAGTAAAGAAACAGATTTCTTTTATTTGTTATGACCTCTTGAATGAAACGTAATTTGAAATCAAAATTCAAATATTAATGAATACAAATAATTAGGTTATAGAATATCTTACCAGGATAAACTTTACCTGCCAAAATGTCTAAACATAAAAACAATAGTAAGGTTGAATTGTGTAATAAAACTATTTTTTATTAGTACCTTGGCCAGAACAATCCTATGTTATGGCAGTAAGATGTGGACTGTACAAACTAAAAACATATCCTGAATTACGCCAAATCAAATGAAATATATGTGCTAACCAGTCGGTTATGAGGTTATTACCACAAAAGAAATGAAGACTTACTGGAAGAATTAAAATTTGAATCAATAATGGATTATTTATGTAATTAACACAATAAATGGAAGAGATATATATGTCTAAAGTACGAAGCACGGAAGACTGACAGAGGAAATTCTTCAATGCTAACCAAAAGGAAGAAGATCTATGGAATGTCAGATGAAGCAATAGAAGAACAGTTTTAATTATATCAACCCACTTGGACTAATACATGAATGGGAAATTATGATTAAGAAAGAATAATAAAAATTGCTAATAGCAATAATATTTAATGATTTGTATGAACAGACTTAGCAGTTCCTTAAATGTTCAGTTTGTCGAAATCATAATTTTAAATTTAGTCATAGAAATAGTTCACAATAATGTTTTCTATCTTAGTAATATGTTCTATGTCATTTAATTTTAAAAACCGTTTCATTAGAGATGACTTAATGTTTAACTTACGTGGTTGCGTACTGACTTGTTCTTAAATTAAAATCTTCTCCCCCTGCTGTCTCTTTTTTATGTTTCTCAATATCTGGAGTAATCAGATCTATCCTGTAAGTAAAATATTTTGATTTAGATATTGGAAAAGCTCTTAAGATGATATAAAATAACATTTAAAATAATCATAAAATGTTTAATAAACCATCTCTTGTACACCAATAAACAAAATTATTTTTTAAATGACCAAACACATCACATACACAAAAATCTACAGGAATATACAATCTATAAAATGACAAAATCCATAAATATATTTTAAATTAAATTAAGTGAGCCTATGAAGTCTCAGATCACATTTGTCTAGAAACAACAAGGTTATAAAGCACAAACTAATTCACTGAATGATCCAGGCAAAAAAAAATTGTTTAATACTCTTTTAAAAAGGTGAATAAGTTCATTTATAAAAATGAGACCTTAGATGGTCATAATCTTATACTCTCACAAGGTGTGTGAGAGGTCTTAGGTTAATAAAAGTGTTGATCTGTGTAGCGGTTTCAAAACTGTATGGTGTTAACCCAGCATTGTGAGGTGAAGAGGAGCCATGATTTGTAGCATGATTAGTAGCAAAGGACACTCGATGTGCTGACTACATATTCCTCAACTAAAAACTATCTAATAGGCACTTTTTAGGCAGTTACACTACAAAAATAATTTATAAATCTAATACCAGTCAAACAGGCTAACTTGTGACAGTAGGTTAACTTGGGACGTTTTGTTGCTTTTTTTATTTCGTTTACTGCTCCACTTGGTGTTGAGTTAATGAGCTTTGAAGAGTTTGAGTGTACTGTCAGTGTATTGTTACTGGTTTTTCATCACATTCTGGATTTTTAATCATCAGGTAAGTGTCATTTAGTAACTAAAACATGTGCTTCTAATCTTAACATCAAAATTAAACCTTGTACAACTTTGCTTCTACACACATTACTCTTAAATGTATTAGGTTTTGAATTGCTTCAAAACATAGCCTCAAATATGTAGTACAATTTCAATGTTTTGATTTTCCAGTGTTACCAGCTCTAGTTGACTAGTAAAAAAAAAATTCCCACCTGCACTGAGTGGTCTAACTTGGGACAGTCCCAAGTTACCCAACTCTGTTTTTTTATATGTATAAAAGTGTATAATAACTAATAATGTGTTTTATTGTTCCAGATTGACTAAAATGGATGGAAAAAAGACAGAAAAGAACTTAAAAAAGAGAAAATATAAAGACTTTGATCATGAACAAATGGACAAAGCACTTATGGAAGTTGAAAAAGGCATGTCCTTTCGCAAAGCGGCTGAAAAGTTTGGTGTGTCGAGGTCAACTTTAAACTGATACAAAAATGTAAAAAACACTGGGAAGGTTGGCCGCCCATATGTGTTTGATCAAGAAAGTGAGGAAGTAATAGCAGAGTGTATAGCTTTGGCTGGAGATTGGGGATTTCCCTTTACTATTTTTGATATCTGACTAATAATTTTGAAATCATTTTTGGACAGGCAAGGTGTAAGTGAAATACGATTTCAGAACAGGGTACTTAGACATTAGGGTACTTAGAAATAAATCAGCAGTATTACAAGAAACGAATTCCACTCTACCAAAGTACATAAAGACCTAAAGATGTAAATGAAAAAAGTATACTAAATAATCAATTAGAAACAAAACAACTGCTGATGCAAAATTTGGAGAAAAATATAAAATTTCTGTGATAAAAATAAACACAACATGCTTTCCTTACAGCCTATCTGATTAGGATCAGTGCTTATTCATCTGAACAATCTACACTCTGTTATGATTCTAACTATATAATTAACAAAGAACATCTCTTTCACTACTAAAAACTAAATGAAAACCTAATTGAATTGGTTCAAAAATATCACACAATTATATTAGGAAGCTTAAAACCCGATGGACTGGAGTTCGAACTAGCCATAAGCTAACAAAATTAAACAATATAAACCTATTTTTCAGGAGTAAATTATATAAAAACGAACCTTGATAGAAACCATTGACCTTTTATATAATAATTTATTTCTGAAATGGGTACAATTTTTCCCACAATTTGTTTACAAGCGTATGAGAAGAGTAAATGAGAGAAGGTATGAAAAAATGTACATAATGTTTTTAACAATACAGTGCAAAATGGAATAGTGTTCAGTAAATTATAAACAGCAGATGAAATTTAAATCTTGTAAATATAACTCTCTATATTTGAATTATTGGCTATAGTTATAATTATAGAATATAAACATTATTTTTCATTATAATTTATCTATAAATACAATTATTTAAAAGTTATGCAATCTAATCCTGGCCATCAATCTATTAATTTAAAAAACCTTACCTGACTGGCTACCACATAGCAAAATTTACAATTACACACCAGCTGAAGTGAACTTCTTTATTTTAAACCTAACCCACTAACGGCATCACACAATTGAACCAATGGGTTGCCCCTACTAAACTACCACTTAGGCCACCAAGTGGTATTTTAGATAATAAATTATTTAAAAATAATTTTGCCAAGGTAAAAAAAAAATCATTCTATGAACTTATCAGAACATATTAATTGTACTAATCATTTTCAAAGAAAATATCGCACCAAAGATAGTTAAACCCAAGGTCTGTTATTTCTCAGTTTGACAACTTAATTATTAAAGCAGCCACACATGGAGGGAAGGGCTTACTACTAAATTAAAGTTCCTTACCAAATGTCACATTATTAGTAGGAATAATCTATAATAATGATTCCTGATGCTATAAACAACGAAGGATCATGGCCTCCTTCAACATTAATCGTCACTATTATCCTGCGTTGCCAATCCAAGTCACACACCCCCTAAATAGACGCTGCATCAGTTACTACTCCATCCGGGTAATGCACTCTTGGTCTGCTAATTCTCCTTCATCCATAAATTTGATCATTCAGTATCCTTTTCAGAACTTCGTCATTTTGTATCCTTTAAAATGACCAGCCCAATGAAGTCGACCTACCTGATAGCGTGGACCACTACTACTTTATTATAAAAATCTGATAATTCAGTGTTGATTCTCTGCCTCCATAAATATCCTTGCTGCACTGCTCTGAATATCCGTCTTAAGATTCCTCTTTCAAATCTCAACAGGGAATTGGAATAAGTATAGTAGGTACAAAAATTTTCAGAGATGTTTTAATTTGAGCATAGGCCTTAATAAATGTCTATATTTGAGCTACTTGTTGCACTGAAAATGCCAAAACAACATTCTCATGGTATTACTATCATTTTAGCACAGTGATTCATTCGTTTTGTTACCTATATAAAATCACTAATCTTCTCATTGTACACAAAAATTTGTATGTACCTCCAAAAAAAAAAAAGAATCATTTTAGTAGGATCTTTAGGCTATTTGAACCCCAAAGTATAGGCCTACCTTTACCGAGCATCCAATAGATCAAGTATAATTTGTTTGAAATGTGCCAGAACTCTATCCTTCATTAAAATAACACTAAACCTGCTATCATTATTCAAACCTACTACCTAATGCATTCATACTATGTAGGAAGGGAGCATAAAGTTCTAGCATATTTAGATAAACCTTTCCTGTAATTATTATTTTCTCCACAAATAACATTAGAGATTTACTATAAATATATAAGGTGGCCAAAGATTAGTGTCCAATTCATTATACTAGCTAAAGTTCTTTATCATTTATATTATGATAAAAAAAACAACAACATAATATCTTTTATGTTAACATTGAAGTTGTTTATATTTTCCTATCGGTCAGTACAGAACAATTTCTATTGTAAAATGTATATAATGAAAAGAAAAAAAATAGGTGTTGATTTAAGTAATTTAATCAATTGTTATATCACTACATAATTTATGAAGTAAAAGATGTAATACTTACATTGAAATATGGTTCACATGATCTGGAACCTCATTTGCAGTTTCTGAGAAACCGTTTTTCTTGGTCTCTTCAACTAACATATTGGGTGATTAAAATTTATCTGAAAAAATATATTAAACATATTTTGTAATTTACACCTGAAATACAAACAAAATCAATATTGTGGTAGAAACAGTTTTAATACATACAGATTCACTAAATATTGACCTACTGTTTCCAAACACACAAACTTAGTTGTTAGCTTAACTTGCATTTTTATGAATGGTGGTTTTTAGCCTAAGAAGTTGTTAAATAATTAGATCATTAAACATTGATGATGACAAAAACAACCATTGGTAATGACGACAGTTCTGGATGAAACCATTTCAAGGAAAAACTGATGAATTCAAAGAATCATTAATTCTTTATTTGTTACATCATATTAAATCCACCCTTACTAACACATTATCTAAAAGATATTTATGATTTAAAATACTTCAGTCATATAATTTTAACATAATAAAGTGGTGTAATTCAAGAATTATGTGATCCATAAAAAAATTAATTGTGGTATACCTACTACAGAGATACAACGAAATCTAGTGTCTAGAATATTGTGTGAGAGCACTTGAAATCTTAATTTTGACGACCTGGCTTATTTAGATCCAATTATTCAATGGAAAAAAAATTATTTAGAAGAAAAGTTTAACTTACAATTCATAAAAATATCATTATGACAATTGACTGTTTTCAACTCAGCTTAGTGTATTTTTTCTCTTTATGTTCATATATATAAATATTATTGATAATTTAAAATTGGTGTTTTTACAAATTTAGTTTATGAAAAATTCTAGCCTAATAGATTTTGTTAATACATTGCAATAAGAAAGGGGTAAAATTTTGTATGGATGCATGACTTACTTTTATACAGGTACTGTACTAGTGACAACATTATGTTTAGGGTCCCAAAAAATATGCAAAAACTATATAATTCAAAAAAACATTATGGCTGCCATTTTGAATTTTAAGAAGTGTAAGTTGAAAATATTGTATTCTAGATTAATTTATTTCACTATACTGGACTGAAATTGAATAATTATTGCATATAAACAGATTAATTTATAAATTGTTAATTTATACAAAAACTGCATTTATAAAATGTTAATTCTTCAAAATAAAAATAATGAAATTAAAATCAACAATCAAGTTTAAAATTTCACAATTGAGCTATTTCGGAAAGAGGATATCTCATTTCATGTAAATCACATTAGTTGTCTGACCTGAATGAATAATTTGGGGGAGGAGGTCTTTGGAGGTGACTAACAGATCTTCTTAGTCACCTAACTCCAACATCAAACAAAATACCACAGATAACAGATAGAAAATATATAAATTCATAGAAAAAATAAATAATTAAAATAAACAATAAAGTACAGTACATATAAAAATATATAAATATAAATGAAACTTAACCCTAGATTACTACTCTTAGTTCGTTGTTACGTGATCACTATTCATTCGTAAATTTTACTAAATTCTGTTTTTATTTTTATTATTATTATTTAAACTTTACTTTAGTGTTGACTATTTTTTATATTAAATCCTTTATTGTTTTTAAGTGTTTTTAAAAATATTTAACAATGAACTCCTACATATTTTAACTGTAAAAAAATGTCTTTTACCACCACTACAAGTAAGTTTTAAAAAAATAATTAATCTGGAAAAAAAAATCGAAAAAATATAAATATTATTTTATTGGAAAAATTAATCGGATATTCATCAAATACATCTTTTATAAGTGTTTAATTTATATAAAAAGAGAAAAATGATTTACAATAAGTTCATTAGGTAGAATGCCAAAAATGCCAAAATTAGAGTACTGTCTTCACTTAGAATCACATTCCTTGCAGTGATTAATATACACTTAGTAGCTAAATCAAACACTTTGAACTCTAAAATCACTATTTACACAATAAACTATTTACAACACTAAAAACTAACAATATAAAAACAATAATTTACAAACAAAATATTTAAACACTTAATAGTTAAAACTTTCGCAAACACTATTCTTTCGTAAAATATACGACGCGAGCTTGAGTATGGTAATAACGGTTCAACTTTGAGCTTAGCCGAAGAGACAGTGGCCTCTATTCACAATGGCAGGAAGGTAAACAAAAAGACCTACGTCTTTTGTCTACGAGTTCTCCGAATTTTACAAAGAGCGGGTCGTAATTTTTACGAATGAGTAGTGTTCTAGGGTTAAAAAATTCTCATCACCCAACAAATACAAATTAATAAAAATAAATAAATCATCCTTCTCTATGAAACAATTTAATTATGCTAGGTTTGATTTTATGTTGTTTTTGTAGAAAGATAAAAAGGATAGCTAAGTGCTATTTATTGTTTGTTGGGCGCCAATTATTATTGTTTGCAATAATTACCAAATTAATACATGAATTTAATTTTAAATTTAATCTAAATATCTTCAGAGTCGCTAGTTCTTTTAAACAGTGTACTTAAGTGGATATTTAAGAAAAAGAGAAGTCCTTTTTATGCTGACTTATACATAACTTTATTTATGAACATTTAACTTGTATTAAACATAAACAAATTTCTTAGGTAATATATTGAACATCTTGTATTAACTCATAATATTGATTTTATTTGTTAATTCTTGTTAAACATAAAAAAGATCAGAATAATTTTATATTTCTTATTAATATTACTTTATTAGTTGCAACTCTTAACAAAAAATATATATATAATGATTTGAAATTTTAAAAATGTAAATTAACTTCTTTTGTATTAAATTTTTGTATTATTTCATTTGATCATCTTATGCCTTCTTTAAGACATCCTTTATAACTTTAAAATTCAATTTTTTAGTTACCGGTATTAAAATTTCTAAATAATAAAATCCTATATCTAACATTTATTAAAAAACAAGTTATATCAAATAAATGCATACATATATTACAAAATAAAAGGTTCTTAAAAACATGGATACCAATCACGTTGTAATGTCATTGTCAACACTTTGCGATGATGATTTAGAATCCTGTTGTCCAACCCTCCAAAAATCTTGCCTCGTGGAAATGTTCCTTCATTGTTTTGACACCAAAAAAATCGTCACTCTTTCTTCTTAATTGTATTCAACCAGCTACTATTAGTCAAATTTAATCATTAGTCTCTCCTTCACATTAAAACTGTTCAACACTTCTCACAAAGTTTTACTCTACTATATATAATGCCAACTCGGCATTATTATAGAAAACACGTGCACCATATTAAGATCTTGCATCATAAGTCTTTGTTCAAGTTCTATTATAAGTGATCTTTTGTACACTGAATACACTGAATTAGTTCATTACCGATATCAGAAATAATTGTTCATTTTAAATCACATAACTCATTTTCTTATCGGTATTTCATTGTTCTCCTCAAAATCACACGAAAAGCATAACACGGTTCAACTGTACAGACATTAGTTCAAAACTGTTCTGTCCAACCATACAATTAAATAACTGTTTATTATCTATTGTCTATTATACATGTCTTTTAACGTGAGTTAAAGAGATTTCTTGTGATTTTCATTGTTCTATAAAAATTCACGCACTTAACATCATACGTCTACACACTTCAACAGGTATTCTCTGACTGTCCTCTCCCTCCAAACTTCTTCGAGATATGGCATTATGCCCACGTTTTCTATTACATGTATTTGTTTCCGCCTAGCAACCGATATTTCACACCATAAATCTACACAAAAATCTACTTAATTATTAACCCTACATTTATTCTAAACACATTAACACACAAATATTATTCTCTGGATATTTCTGACACTTAATTTGTTTTTAAATTTATTCTATTTACTAGACTTGATTTGACTCGTGGTGTTCCTATTCCTTTAACCTTCGGACCAATCGCTCCTTTGTTTTATCATCACTCGACCAATCACGTGCAAGCTTCTAAAACCATGTGCTTTCTTGGTTTTCAAGAAAAAATGGTTCAAAAACTAAATTCAAAATTCAAAAATGTACTTATTACATCCACAACTAGCAAAAAATAAATATACAATTACAAACACTAAATTTTTATCTATCCATTCAAATGAACAAAAGATTATTCATTATATTATATTTAAAAGTAAGGACGCAAGACCAATTTAGTTTAATATATTTTACTTTGGTAATGAAAAATAGGCAATCAACGGACTTCCGGGATAAATTCTACAAGAGACACAGTAAAAGATTTGTAAAACATTACAGTTGTTTGTAGTGGAATGGCAAGCAAGGTATAACTTTTTCTTACGCTGTTGTTGTAAGGACACACAAAACTTTTTCCTATATGTTGGGACTCCAGTGTGTAGAGCAGGATATAGTACAACCCAAATATGGTAACACCGTAAATAATTTCATTTTAGAAAATAAAGTGTTTCATAGACATAATGATTTGTATAAAAAATAAAGTATTTTAATAGTTTTGTTCCCTTTGTAATTTGTTAGACAGCACTACAGATTGACTACAGTGTTGCAGTAATTAAAATGTATAAGGTTTTATTAAGAATGTTCTAATTTAAAACAGCAAGAAGTTTTGCATTTGGCAGTGGAGATAACTGAGTCTTTTAACTTTTTAACCATAATTTTCATAAAATAAAAACCTATTTGAACAAATTAACTTTATTTATAAGCTATTTGACCAGCATATAGCAAGATGTTTCAAAAAAGTGTGGCACATTGCAAGATTAGGCAATAATGCTCTCCAATCTAGCTACCAGATCAATCCTTTTCTTCCTTTATTGAAATAACTGTAATAGTTAAACTTATCTAATGATTTTAAAAATTAAGAAATCAAACCGTAGCACAATAGCCCGTTGTGGGCTTGGGCCTACTTAGATGGTTTGTCATTGAGTAACATATGGTCAGAACATCGAGTTCTGGTCGTTGTAATTTTAGCTTTCATGATCATAATTAACAACTAATCGTAGCTTCCCACTTTCCCTCAATATACTGAGTCAACTCTGAAACATTTTAGCTCCTCCGGAGATCGAATCCAGAACCTCTTCCACACAAGGTGGGAACTCGACCAACTGAGGGTCCATGTAATGACTTTAGGAAGTTTAAAATTTTATGATTATAAGTTTTGATATTAGTACTAAAGAATTGTGTATTTACAAAATAAATTTAGATTTTAAAATTTTTAATAAATTTAAAAAGAATATTTTCCTATAGAAAATTATTATGGTTTTTGGTTATTTTTTCCTCTTCATCACCGTTTACAGTTGAAGATTTTTTTTTGTGTGTGAAAAATATATTTTTTTAAATATAAAAAAAAATAACCTTTATTCCTGAAATAAATTTTGTTCTGCCAGGCAGAACTTCTGGACAATTATAACATAAAACTTCTTTAACTGAAAATAAAGTATTAACAACAAAAACTTCTCTTTCTTTCAATGACAAAATGATTGCATATATAACTGATCAATTTGGAAGTCACATATTGTATAATTATTTGTGGAACAAATTCTATGTTTACTCACATGCTTCAAAGTAACACAGTAATGTTAAAGAGTGAAAGTAGCAAAAGTAATGTTAAATATTTCAAGTACACCAACATCATTTTGTAACCTTAATCACTGTAGATTGCATCTATTGTTTATATAATATAAAGATATCCAAACTGAACTTAGAATAATTTATATTAATATTTTATTTTATTATTGTAGAATTATGATTAACAAATAAAATATTTGGTTTGATTTTGTTTTGAGTTTTACTCAATAACTTTGTACGACATCTTTAATTGGAATACATAATAAATATTTTCTTTTCAGCATTATACATTTATATTCCAATATAATTTTACCACCAGATGCACATTTACTTATTCCTAAAACAAGATTAGGGTATATATTTATTCCTTTAACAAGATTGTTCTGAAAATGACAATGTTTTGTGTGATAATAAGATTTTGGGTGTAAGCTTTGTAGTAGTGCATGAAACCAATAATAAAATTGAACAAATGAAATTGATAAATTATTAAATAAAGGACAACACACCAACAATGGCTGTTAACCAATGGTCTTGTGTTAACAAATAAAAGGAGTGGATATTTTAACATTTATATGATTATTTATTTTAATGATAAAGCTATCATTACAATTACATACACATAACAACTACTATTTAGCTTGTACCTTCAGTAGTATTAAAACGTTATCGATCTTCCCCCTACTTTTGGTTTTATAAAATTAAAAAGTAGTGGAATTTTAGACAATTAAAAATAAATTTTCATTAGCACGCATAATACAAATTAAACAAATTTGTTTGTTTATTTTTGCTTGTTGAATTAAAAAAAACCATCAATTTTGCATTAGGGGAATTGGTTTTCTGATCCCACTTTGGAAGTCACTTTTACACTAGTACAGTATAAACAACCTCACAGGCACTATACAATGCCCACTACTTTCAGCCCTATGTCCACATGAATGTTTTAACAATTTCATAGATTGAAAAATTATAAATAAAATAGAAAACCTACTTTAATATTATTTATTGCAATCTATAGTTTAAATATCTTAATTTGTTAAACATTGTAATTATTTTGTCACATTTTATAACAGATACATATTTTTGTTCTTTTAGATATGAATATAAATTATAAATTACTGTTATAAAAATCTTGCTTTTATTTAAGTTCCTAAAATGAACATTGTTTAAAACCTAGAAAATAAAATGTAGAGTTTATAGTATGTAGAAGAAAAAAAACCTCGAACATAAGATCTCACAAAAACTACGTTTATTCAATCAAACGTGTTTCAACAACAAAATCGCCATCCTCAGCGATGCATGAGCTACAATAACAAAACTATATATTCTCTCACAGTTATAATTTTGTTATTGTAGCTCATGTATCACTGAAGATGGCGACTATGTTGTTGAAACGCCAAATATCAAATACAGCAAACCATAAAGGCTTATGCTAGAGATGGTGAATGAAGCTGACAACTCTGAAATAGACTGAATTAAACAATACAGTAATTGATAAAGTGCATTTCATAGAACAACAGAAATTTCACTTTGACCACAAAAGGTTAATTCAAGATATGTATTATATTGTGATTTATAAAAATTATAGATATCAAAATATTTAAATTTGTTAAAAGATGTAGGCTACAAATATATCTAAAGATATATTAGGGAACATGAATTTAAAATCATGTACCACAAGGCTCAATTATTGAATTCATTATTTTTTAATTTACATCAATGACTTATAACTATTTATTTAACTGCTTTCATTTTTAAAATATTTAATTTATTAATTTATTTAAATGTTATATGTAAAACTCTAAATAAAATTATAGACTGCATCAATAAATTTAAATACAAAAACCAATATTAATATGAGTTCCTGTGGATAATAAATGAAAATAAATTTTACACCTATTAAAAGTTACATTGATAACACTTACTATTTATGAAAGATATCAGGTTAAATGACTTCAAAAGAGAGGCACAATAATAAAATTTGCAGGGGAGCTCTAGCTGATATGGTTGCGCTGCTGTCATACACTCAATCAAATGATAATTTATTAAGATAATACGTATCTCATATAAAGGCACATGTATATGAGTAACAAAGAATTGTTTTTAAATTTGTAAATAAATAATGTTTTTCAATATTTAATTAAATTTCCGGTTCTTTATCTACAAAAATATATGTTGAAGGTGTTGAACATTAAAATATAAAGTTAGTTTTCACTTTTCATGTAGATAAGTATTTTCAGAGTTGTATTTGTATCCATGTGTATTTTTTAATAATAGAGGTCATGAAAAAACAACAAGTATACAGAGTGTCCATATTGTCCAAAATTTCACCAGGCTATTTTATAGGTGAAAATAAGTCGGGAAATGTTTAGTTGTTTTTTTTTGTTTTTTTTTTACCAAACACTTTGGAAATAGAATAGATTTTACCAATATTATGGATCTGTTATAAGAAAAACAAGTCTTTATTTAAACAGCTAGAAGCAATCCATTTTAGCCCATATTATAAATAAGTCATTTTTTAATGATATGATACTAAAGTCTCAAACTTATATGTATCTACTATGCAGGACATCATCTGTTTTAAAGTTTTACTTATCATAATTTCATGAAATGTATATCTAACAAGCACTTGTGTAAGTGGTTACCTAAGGCTTGAATATATTACAGTTTTAAATCTTGAAAATAATTTAACATTTACACTAACATAGTAAAACAATAAATTTTACAAATATATCTATTATTGTCCATTTAAACTTCTTTATTTAAAATGTTTAAATTCTATAGAATAAATTTAATTTCTATGGAGTTTGGTTATTACTGTAAACACAAGATATAAATTATTTATTTTAAGATCCCATCAACTTAATTACTTTCCCCCATTCTCTTTTTTTTTACTTTTTATGACATTTACTTTCTAACTTCCTATGTAGGAAAATATTAGAACTTGTATTGACACTAAAATTAAGTGATCTAAGGCATGAGTGTGAAGGTCTTTGAGTCCCAGTTAATCCTGAAACTAGAAAAGAGTGGGGATCAAAGTATGTAATTTTTGCCTTAGCAAATCCTTAGATAAAACTCTGTCTATCTTCCAAGTGGAGATACATTAATAAAATTATGTATCAAAGACAGCCTTAACAATGATCTCAAGTATGCAAGGAAATACATTATGTCAGACAGATAGGTAACTATTAAGACTTTGTGTTTGTACACTTTTGAGTCAAAGCTGGTTTGAGCATGTCAAAAATTAGCTGACAATAACAACAAAGTTACCCTGCTGTAGGTGTCGGAAAACAAAATAATAAATTGCCTCGCAAAAACAGGTACAGTGCCCTTTCATAGTGTTTGAACCATTATTTGGAGTTACCAGTAACTATTTTATGTTAAGGCTTAGAAACAAGATCATCTATCCACTTAATGCAAACAATCATAGAACATCACAACTCCTACCATTGAAAGGAAGATCAATCCTACACTAGCCTTTGTCAGTCTACTGTTGTGTTAGTATTTTAGAACTTGGTACCAGATTGAGTAACTATATTTCAATAGGCCCCCAGAACAATGTCAACTATGATATTTCTTTATCCTCAGTAATTTAACCCAATTGGGTGAAATATGACGGATTAAATCAACTCACCTGAACACATATTCAGTGAAATATTATAATAAAATGCATTAACTTTAAGCTCTTAAGTGGTTTTAAATGTATTCATCAAAGTTAAGATTAGTGTTATGAAGAAATAGTTATGAATGAGTCACTCATTATAATTTTACTGCTTTCTCTATCAAAAGAAATAAACAAATCACAAAGCTCTGCAGGAAATAGTGAAAGTTAAAAATGGGATTGTTCTCTGGAGAGTACCCAGTGAGCTAACACTTTAAATATAAAGACAAGGCAAGACTAGATTTGTGTTAGTTCTGCAGAGACTTTTCTAGAAAGTAAATAGTTGAACACTGACTGTGTGATTCTCATTCCTTAGTATATAGAAGACCGTTATACCTTGCTGGTGCATTAATTGAATATATTAAGAAAACTGCCCCCAATACCATTGTAAGATTCCTAAGGAGATTGAATCTGGACTAAATATAATATTAGTGCAGAAATCACAAGGTCACGGTGACAGAAGGCAGAAATTCCTCAGACTCCAGTTCAACATAAAACACAACCCTGTAACGTTTTGCTTGATGAATTGTGGTTCCCATCCTTCCATCCTTTTTAGTCTTCCAGATATAAAATAAAATGTTTAAGAAAAATAGTTGTGTTAAGAGAATTAAAATGTGTAAAAACGTTGCTCAATCTTTTCCACCTCTCTGAAACCAAAACTAATCTTCACCAAAAATGTTGGTAGTTATCAATCAAAAAGTGAAACTAAACCATGGATGTTGACTGTGAAATATAATTTATATATTTAAATGAAGGCCAATTAATGAGAATTAATTAAAGACATTCTCAGCGTAAATCGTTTTTAATTAAAATTAAGTTTTCATTGGTGGTTATCAAGGTTCTTTTTTCCTCAATTATTCTTGAACAGTAATTATTTTTACTTGAGATTTTGTACATATGTCTGGGTCATTAATATTCCTGTTTCACTATAATTTGAACACAATCAATATAGTCAATTTTGAAATTATATATTTTATAATTGCTTCACGGCCATATTTTTGGTTTTTACCAATAACTCACAAACCACCATTTTTGTAGAAATAGTAACCAATACGTTTTTTGGGTCCTAGAGGCTTCACATGTGCAAAATTGTTAGAACCAATTTTGAGAACATTGTAATATTGTCTGCTTTTCTTAGGGCAGCTACTCCAAAATTTTGAGTTATACAAAAAGAAAATCTATAAAGCACTGTACATATAACAGATGGTACACAGTCAGACTTCATTTCAAAAACAACTTTTTTGTACGCTTGAGACCTCGATACAGATATATTCAGGAAAAATTCTACATTCGATTTTTTGACCCATAACATAACTTTCTCTATACATACACTAAGTATATGTGGGAAAGTAAAAATTGATGTTCAGATTTTTATATATAAGTTATTCAGCCTACATCATAGGTCCAATAAGGTGTGTGTTTTTTAAAATTATTATCTGCCTGTATCCATGTTGTCAGCTGTAAATTCTTAGAATCTATTTAACTATTTTGTTCTAGATTAGAGCGTAGGACATATGGTTATGCACCCTATTAAACTCTAATCTAGATCAGTTTTTAATCTCTTTTTAAGAAGTTACAGCTGACAACATGGGCACAAACAGATAATTTAGAACTTTAGTTTTTTATTGTATTTTTCAATTTGTGTACAAAATTATTATTATTTAGATTTAGTATGGATAGTAGATACATACTTACCTAGTGGTTCTTGGTATTACCCAGTAGTACTCAAATATAAAACACAATAAAACACTAAAGTTCTGAAATATTTTGTATATACTGTTCACTTTCTCAATCAGTAGAGAGAATTAAAACTTTGTATTGATTGAGAAGTATTTCATAACTTTAGTGTTTTATTGTATTTCACCTATTTTTGTACTAATGGATAATACCAAGAACCACTTTTCAAGGTAACCTTGTGCCTACCATTCACACAATAACTATTTTGTTCAAAATCGGTACTTAAGAGTTTTGTAGCTCCAATTATGTACATATAGCACAACATATGTTATATAAAATTTAAGGATTCGTGCTAAAAGGAAGATTTTATCATAATTAATAGGTAAAAATATTTCTCATATTTATTTTACTTTCACCACTTTGCAAAAATACCAGTTCCGGAGTTATGAGTAAGACAATCAAAATAATACTTTGACGCTTTTATAAAGGAATTAATTTTTCAAAATCATCTTCAGTAATTTTTATAAAATGTTGTAATATGAAGATTAATATCTCAAACCAATCTGTGATTCTCAAAACAAAACTACAGTTTGACATTTATTCTCACACAAAGAATTAAACGAACCTCGATCTTTGACATCAAGGTTAAAAACTCGTTTCCAATTACAAGGTGTATCAAAAACCAGTTTATGATATAAGCAAACCAAATGGAGGGTCTATTTAATTATAAATATTAAGAAATTCTATGCAGCAAAGTTTCTGATGTAAATGAAGGTGTAGAAATAATTATAAAATTCTTCACAAATTTTGGTGTGTATTTCTGTGCGGTGTATATCAATGAAAAATGTTCTGCGCCTTTTTTTTTTGTTTTACTTATCCACTATAAGAGGTAAAGGGTACGGTAAGTTTGATAATAGCAAAAAAATATTCAACGGCTGCTTTTTGGCTGATCTTCATGTTTCATCAACTCAGGAAACCAAAAAAGTGATTTTCAACATTTTATCAATCCATCATCGTTGTTGTTGTTGTCTGTACGTAAGCACAATACCTCCAACAAAAATTAAAATAGAACATGAAATTTGTATAAGAGGACTATAGTGTACTCATATCAAAGCCTATTTAAATTCAGAAAATCTAATTATTAAAATGGCTACCATTTAAAAATGTGGACAAAAATATTCAACTTGTAACACACTAAATTAGATAAAACTGACTTTAATTCTGGGTGGAGTAGTATCAATTTCTCTATGATGATAAATAGCAAAATTATTGTCCAAAATATAATTTCGAAAAGAAAATGTGATAATCGTGTAGTTACAAGACCCGCCAGGACCAAGTAATTGATACAAGCTTAGCGAGCAGAGGCTCCTTTACAGCATCCTCAAGGTAGGAATGTGTCTGGGGAGAGGAAAAGAAGGGCCCCCACACTTTGTTTGTTGTGTTTACTTTCAGTGGTACAACCCCAATAAAAAAATATAGACCTCAAAGTCTTCTGTGTACACGTGTACCTTACTTTCTTTTCGTTTATAAGAATAAAAAATAAGAATAAAACGTTTACAAAAGTCTGTCACGAAGTTGCAACTTTAGGAATTAAATGTAACTAAGCACTAATTAGCGTACCTAGTTTTCTTGGAATGGGTTGTACCATCAAGTCAGGCTAGGGAAGCAAGTAGAAGGGAGGACACGCCCCTTACACCAGACACACTTCTAGTCTGAGGCTACTGTACATATGTGCGGCTTTATGGATTGCTAGGGCTGATACACTGGCATGAGCAAAGCAAGTGGACCTTTTTAATACATAGACAGCCCAATTAGTGCGTAGCCCACATCCAAAACGTAGTGATATACTGAATTAGGAGGTTCATAAAACCAATGTAACAACAGTTTTAAACTAACTTTCCTACTACTGGGAATTTACCCTTAATTTACCATTACAATTTAACATTCACTACAAGGCTACTATTTAACCAACTTTTGTGCCTTAAATTTAGAGCATATTTGTATTAACTTCTATTACCGTATGGAACGTGATAAGTACAATGATGGCCCTTATTAGTATGAATCCTTTATACAAAATACCTTTATAAATCCTCTAGGTACAAATTCAAATGTATCTGTTATTATGATTATTATGTTATCTTAAATTAAGATTATATAAAAAAAAATATTAACTTTATGTTGCTTCTATTTATACTGATAAATCTCATGTTAACCTCAAGAGGTTTAGTTTTAATTTGAATTTTCAAGAAATTTAATTCAAACACTTAACTCTGTTTCTTTTGAAATACCTTTCACCTTTGTCTCTTCCTTCAGGTAGTTTAAAATTATAATTAAGCATCAAACTTTGCTTTAAACAATCATTTTTTTAAATTTTACCTTGACCCTGAGAATGGCCATTTAATTTAGTCCTTGGTCATAGTTGTCTGGTTAGTAATTGTGTATTGGTCATGAAAGTCCCTTAACAAATGATCTCAGGATATATTCTCCAGGTTAATGAGCATACCAGTATATCGAGTGTGAGGTAATTCTTTTTATCTTACAGGGATAGTTTGTGTGACAAGTAAGTACAAGCAGGTTGGACTTGTCCCATCTGGACGAGGTATTTACTTGTAATAAATTTGTAATCATCCTTTTTTTCATCTAATTTGAACAGTTTTCTAATCATGTAATTTTATTGTACAGAATGCCTGTTCATGGCTTTGATTGCCCGAGGTCTCTTCTCAATGCCGAGACTTAGGTTTAACTTTTAGGTTTTGAGAGTGGAAAAATTAGATGATTTTATAAATTCAGGTTAAATAGAAAACTTTTTATCTTCCTCTTTCCATTTGTTTACTTTATTTAAATAACTTTATTATTTTATTTTAAAACATTAATTATTTGACTTTATTCTGCTTAATATATTCATTTTATTGCAAATTGTCCTGACGACTTATTTTATATTTCATTTTGTTTTCTATTTGTCAGCCTACTAACTTAAATGTTTTCAATATATTATTTTAATTAAAATTAAACAAAAAAACATTAGTTTTATCATCTTTTTGGAAATTTCTATATTTTACTATTGTTCAAATAAAAAGTATAGAATTCATCCATTAATCAATTCTCAACACATATTTTGTTTATAAAAATTTTTCCTTGACATTCATATTGATGTTTAATTTCTAATAACTACCCTACTTCATGTTTTACATAATGATCAAATAAGAAACAATAATTTAATATGGGGCAAAAACAAAGTTAATTTAAAGTCAAAATTTAGAATTTATCTCAGTCTCGTTAGACAGCATTTAAAACACATCTGTCGCTATATGGCACTAAATTTTATTAATAGAAACCTACGTTATAGAAAAGAATGATTGTTTTTTAACATTATTGAAGAGTTTTTATACTTAAAGATATTATTTTGAAAATTTGTTCTAATTATGTTTT
Source organism: Aphrophora alni (assembly GCA_963513935.1). Classification (NCBI taxonomy): domain Eukaryota; kingdom Metazoa; phylum Arthropoda; class Insecta; order Hemiptera; family Aphrophoridae; genus Aphrophora; species Aphrophora alni. The sequence goes on along the minus strand of OY740769.1, from coordinate 87,424,856 downwards.
TTAATTATTTTCATGATCTATATTTAGTTCATCTATATTTTGAAAACTGAAGAAATGTTTTTGATAAGTTTTGCTTTCAATTATGAAATAATGTTTATTTTAAAGAAAATGGTAATTTATTGTCACATTATTGGTAGTTTATTTGGACATTATTTCATCTTTAAAAATAATAATTTGGACGTCTTTAAAAATAATATTCAATATATTGAGGAAATAAGTCAGCTTTCCTTTGTTGGGGATGGGGGGGGGGGTTGAGAGGCGGCAATTCCTAAACAGGGAATTTTAAGTAATATTACAATTGAAATAATATAACGTTTCGTATAAATATTACCTGCTAACATCATGATAATATATTATAATAGATAATGATTTCTTTGTTTTTTTAAGGCAAAAAACTTCTTGGTCTACATCAACTTTAAAAAAAAAGAAGAAAGAAAATAACATAAAATAAACACACACACACACACACACACACACACACACACACACACACACACACACACACACACACACACACACACTGGTAACTAATTAAAGCATATTGGTTATTTTGACAGCTTAGGCCTTGCTCAATATAGTCCAAGTTCTTTATTTTAGATTACTACATTTAAATTAATAATCATAGGCCTAGTTTTCTATGTTCTTATTTTTATGTTTTGTAGGAGTACAATTTAGGTTTTGTCATTTTTTTTATAACAAGAGCTAATCTAAATTTTCCCTATTATTCATACGCATAAATGTCGAAATAAACTATAGGAACAATAGTGCATTATCAAATAACATTTAAAATAGAATTTATTTTGTGTTGAATTTTTTACTAATCTTTCATATTTGTATTAACTTTGATTTTTATAAAATAAATACCTTCATAATTATTTTACTAATTGTTTTTATTATAGTGAAGTGTCAAACACATGCTTACTCTTAGGACCTCTTATATTTCTTATAGACTCTCCCCAATCATTATTTAAATTTTCATTATAAAACAATCATTTGTTTAAGTTTTTATCAAACATAAAATTTAAAAAGTTTTACTTTTACTTTATATTAGAAGACTTACATTTGAAAATTGTTTTTTAATTTATTTGAACTAAAAGAACAAACAAACAAATACTAACTATTTGTAATTGTTTTTAAACATAAATATATTAATTTTTTTTAATATTTTTTATTTACATAAAGAAGCACCATCCTGCATGAAAGACACTGATAGAATAAAATGAAAGCTGTCTACAATGAAACAGAAAGTAGAATTTCATCAAGTCAAGCTTTCACTAAATTTAAGAAAGCAAAAGTAACGATTGATTCTAATAAATAGTTATAAACACAACAAAACTGTTCACTTCATAAATATGTAACAATTAACAACACAGTTTTATATAAAAAAAACAATAATTGAAAACATTTTTGTATTTTAAGTAAAATGTGTACACTTACCTAATTAAAACACAAAACCGGTTACAAATCGTATATATTCGTAAGTTTGAAAAGAAACCCTAAGTTCATAACTCATAACACAATCACAACAACGTGCTTAGGCCAACTAATACATTCTTGGCTAAAATTAGTTGTTCTTACATTTGAAGAGAAACAACTGGTTTGTCCTTGACATGGAGAATGTTGTGATCAGTCAGGTGGAGAAATTTTCACAGTTTTGCTTGTGATGGATCAGGAAGCATAATATAGTCAACATGAACGTGATACAATGATGTCATGTCCATTATTATTACATTTTTTTACTGATTCATAAATTAAAATAAATAAAGATAAGATAAATTAATAATAATGTGATGTATCTTATTATCTTTAAGTTTTATAAGTGTTCAAGTAAAAAAAAAATTTTAAAATACTTTGGGGAGAAATATGATAAACCTAATTGATTTCGAATGGATATTGAGCATCTGTTATCACTTGATACGTTGTTATCAAAATTGGTTTAACATCATACCACGCTGAGTTTCTTAGCACCACTTTGCCACAAATATTTATATTTTATATAAATTTACTTATTATATGTACATAGTGTTAAAACAAATATCTCTGGTTAATTTTGAAACAGACATGAAAGAAAGAGAATTTTGTAGTAATCAATTTCCTCTATCTATGGAATGAACCACAAATTATAAATCAATACAGAATATCCTGAAAATTTATTCCTGTTTTGCCTATAGAAAAATGCAAATATGTTTTGTTTTCTCAAAGTATAGAAAAAACTAATTAATTTTTGAAATTTTAAATTCCACCTTACCTCCAGATTTATAGTCGTTAAAGATTAGTCATTTTGAGAAAGATTATCTTTTTTTATTGTAATAAAAACACAAACTGACTCCCTTCTACAGTTGGCCAGTGAGACAGGTGATATTAGACATTTATCACATTCTGTAGCATCTAGGAGGAATATTTGCCGTAATTAAGTCATTGATGTGATTTGACTTTTTTTTTTTTAATTTTAAGTAGCCCCAAAAAGTAATCTAAAGGGGACATGTCAGGTGGTCTTGCAGGCCATTCAGTTGGCACTCTCCGATTTTATCTATTTTCTAAAAAAGATAAAAAATAATTAATCCAGAAGATTGTGTTTCTATAATGTGTAACAAAGGAGCATCCATCTTGTTGTAACCAAAAAAGAATTTACATTTAATCTCTCCTCATTGTGGATTGCTGTTATAATTTTGTTTACCTACATGTGGTAGGAACTCACGCTGTCCAAATTTCTATCAAAAACAAAAAAAAAAATCAATATTATGTGTGGGCCAACGATTCCTCCCCACATTCACTTTAGGAGTTTACACTACTATAAATCTATAAAAAAACAATTAATTTTGTTTTAGTAGATTTAATCAATTTTTTGCTTTACTTTAAGAAAGCACAAATATATTTGGACATGCTTCCCATAAGACAACATAGGAAAATTATTTTTTTATTATAAGTTTTAGGGCATCCAGTATATGATACCTAATTTTTGGCTCACTCTGTAGATATAGGAGTTCGATTTTTACAAAATTCTGAATGTTTCATGTTTCTATTTAAATTAGAATCATAGACATTAAAGGGTTCTGATATTTTTGAACACTGTATATACAAATCAAAGCTCAAATAGATGTTAAATATTTGCTATTATCCTTCCAAAAATTCTAACTGAGAAAATTATTAAAAGTGAGAGAGAATAATGGATAATTCTCTAGTTTAATTGTAGTACCTTCTGATTAAAATAACTATGATATTGAAATAAACATCAGGATATTTGAGAGAAATCTCTAAATAATAATTTTTGAAATGATTGTTTTAGTTTGTATACCTGTCACTTCGGTTAGAGAAATTATCAATTGATTTTGTGATGATTTAACCTGTTCTAAATTTTAAAATATCTTAACATCAACCTTAATAATAATTGGCTCATTCTATTTCAATCAAATTTTGGTATAAGCTGTCTTTAGATATTTTACAATACAATAAAAAAATATATATATTATTCTAGATACGGTTTTGTTTATTTTTTTAGGTGAGTTGTTCACAATTCAGAAAAATTAGATCGAAACTGGTTTAGCTGATTTTGAACTATTGTTACTTTTAAGACAGTATCTGTGTTTCCTTTTCTAATAAATCCTGAATCATATTTTTGGCTAGATGATTATCAAAAAATTTCGTTTTGTCCTTAAAACTTATATTTGAACAAATGTTGATTAAAATTGTTATAATTGAATTTGAGAAAGTCAAGTTTTATGTAATATAAAGTTATGTGATTGGGTAAAATAATTGATGTTGATTTTTGTTTTGTATAGAGATATTCGTTTTAGGTTCCCTTCGTCCAAAAAAAGTGGTTTTTGTAATAATGTCTGTCTGGGGTCTATAGTATGTGCAGTAGTCTACAACCTAAACAAGTGAACCAATTTTAATTAAATTTGTTATGTGGGCATATTTTGACCATATTTGAGGAAGTTTTTTAAAAAATTTGTGATGTTTATCTGTCAATATGAAAAATTTACAGACCTGGAATAATTGGCAAAAAAAGAGGAACACTTATTAAATGCTTAATTTATACCCAAGAACATGGCACAAGTGAAGCAAGTTTGGGCATTTATTTAAATATACATATATTTTCAAAGTTGACGTTCATGGTTCAATTTCAGTTTTTGTTTGACAACTACAGAAAATAACATTTTTTTGACAATTAGTTTTGGTCAAGTTTATTTGGTTTTGGGGATAGGCAAGAGAAAAAGTTTGAACTTTTTTTTTTTTGTTTTTTGTATTATTATAAATATTTCTGACCGAAATATTGAATTGTTATTTTTTAATGGCAAAACAAAACACCTTAATATGACCATAATATATTAACTGATTAAAAAATTTTAATTCAACATAAACACATTTATATCATTTTCTTCAAAAAAAGTGTTAAATACTTTTTCAAAATTGTTGTTTTTACCAGACTGAAAGAAACCTTGAAACGCGAGGAAATTGAAAAAAAAAAGTCTAACTAAGAATACCGTCGGAATGTGCAATTCCACTTCAGTGACAATTGACAGTAATTTTAAAATGGACCTTACTTTAAAAATGTGCCTAGTAATATGGTTGTAGATATACAAAACATATATGAATCTAAGTATCTCAAACATTTACTTTTTCTAGAGTTTTGACAAACAAATAAAAACAAAATAAACAAAAGTAACAGAATTAAGCCGATGTCAAGTGCAATGTGGTGGAATTTTTAGAACACTTAATTTCCAGCCAGGTGAGTTTGAAACATAGCCTGAAGTAGGGTGATTGTCATGGCAATGGTGGATATGGTTGCTTGTGTGAAGAGAGGCCATGAAGGAAAACATCCTGTCTGCTAGTTGGACTTTAAAAAAAATAATAATAATACTGCTCAGCTGGTATAATTATGTTTGTTAGTTTACAGCAACTCACCTAATGTGTGTTTAAAAAAATGTAATTATTGAAGTTATAAATTTTATAATACTATCAAATTTTGTACGTATTTTTTTACTAACAATTATCATATAACTAATGTAAGCAATAAATTATATGTGTTTTATAAACTATTGTATAATATGTTTAATTGGAACAAACTTAATTTATCACAACTAATAAATTTGTGATTTATAAATTTCAAATAGCGTGATTTCTTTCATAAAAACACGGACACCCCATACTATGAAATGTAAACCGATCTTACCCATATCAATCAATCCATTTTATTTATTGTCTGTAAGCCTAGTTTACAAGCAAAGGTCATAGTCAATACATATTAATAAGTACCGTTACAAAATAGATAACAGGCTAAAACTAAATTCCAATATACAATGCAACAATATTACACACAATATCCCACAGACCCATTCCCAATTAAAATAAAACCTAGCAAAACTATTTATTGCCCAAAGTATCGGTTGTTCCCAGTAAAAAACACAAATCATCTATGAATGCTATCTTAGATTTTATAGGTTATTTTAAACAATATTTAAATAAGGTCTAAGCTATCTTCATTTGTGTCATAAACTCATATTAAGTAAAAAATATGTTAAGATAAAATCAAGTTTAAATTAAAGCGATTCGTTTTCATCAAAAATATTCTTTAACAGTAATTTTCTATTATTTGCAATTTGCAAACTGGATTGAGTATTTATTCTTCAAATTTCACTAAAATTTAAACAAAATTGATAAGCCTATTTTAAGAAAATACATCATTTAAAAACAGTTCCAAGGCTGATTTTTTTTTAGTTTTTTCAACTCATGATCTGGGAAAGATTTTTTTTTTTTTGAGAGATAGTTATCAATAAGATTTCCTTGTATACTTCTAATGTAGGCTACATTAAATTTTTTAAATATATATCAAAATTGTAAATTTGTGTTTTTGTCTTTTGGTAGGGAGGCCTAAATCCAAAATATCTTTACGTACCAAATTTTACTAAAATCGAATCACTCGTTTGAGCTGTAGACTGCTTAGATAGACAGATGACAAACGTCCGACAAACGTCCGACAAACATCATTCCCAAAACCATTTTTTTGAACTCAGAGTACCTCAAAATATATAAAAAACTCAACATCTGTTTTTTTTACCAATCATATAACTTTGTCTATATATAACCTACTACATACAAATGAGACAGTAAAAATGAGAAATTGAAATACGAGGCATGTCCAGAAAGTAAATACCATTTTGTTATTTATTAAATACAATTATTTTTAAATCAATTTTATTTTATAATAAAGAGCATATATTAAAATACTATTCTACATAATTTCCACTATTATTAAGACATTTGTAATATCGGCTATTTGTAAGCTAGAACATTTGTTCTAGCTTTTTCTATACCATCACCATAGACCCCCCCCCCCCCAGTGATGATAATTACTCTTGCCCAGTATTGTTTACATCATCATATTACTAGCTATCTAGCGACTGCTTCAAATGCTGAAACCCATGCCTTCTAATCTGGGAGTCTCACAATACCTTTCACCATTTATAGTTTCACCTCTTGGCAAAAATCAACCAGCAACATCCCTTTCCTCTCCACAAACACAGTTTACATGTTTGGATCTTGTGTGCCTCTATTCCATAGATTGCTTGTGTTTTGAAGTGATGTGAGACACCCAAGTCTCGTCACTAGTTATATTTGACTTAAAATAGCATCACCTTTATCACCACTGTATCGGCTATATGGGTCGCCACAGATCTTGACCGATGAATCGGCGCTACTAGCCATTCTGAAATGGCGAACCAGCGTCAGTGGTCTGCGCATCAGGCTATAATACAGCAAAACGGAGTAATCCAGAGCGGTGAGCGCGTTTTCATTTACACGTTCCTAGACATATTGAGAATAATAAAACTACAATTACTTATATATGCCTTTTCTGCATGAATTTCCGCATACAACGGTAGGTATAAATATATTTTAGTTTTAAAACTATGTGTAATTTTTAATAATGAAAAATATTAGAAAGTTGAAACAAAATGACATGAAAAAGTCAGTAAGCGAGAATTTTTTTTTATTTTTGTGGTAGAAACAAACTTCCAGCGAGAAAGTTGTAGCAAATTAGTTGATCTTAAAAATGTATTCGAAAATATTTTTGATAGAACTTCTAGTTTGTTCAATACTCCGATGTAAATAACCGCTGTGTTCAGTTTATGGGCGGGAATAAAAACGTTTTACAAATATAAGCTAATCACAGATCACTATTGTCTTTTTTTCTTTAGACACCAGGTTTTTCATTCACACGATCAATTGATAGTCAAAACGTTGCTTTGAACGGGAATTTTACGCACAAGATAACAAAATTAACAAAGGTTTATAAAATTGACAAGAAAATTACAAATAACAGATTAAAAATTATGAAACCTGATAAAAATGTTTTTAAATCACCCTCATATACGCCACTGAAATTTGAAGCTGATATGTTTAATAGGTATTTAGTAATAATCGTCTGAAGTTGAGAATAACTCAAAAATTGTGACATTAGTTGTGACATTGGAAAACCAATGTTTTTAGGAAAGTATCCACACTCCTCCCCTCGCCTAACCCAGTGCTTGCCAAACCATCAGTCAAGATCCATGGCGTCCCTTATAAGAAAGTCATTTATTTTTTCCCAATCAATCAGTATTGTCAGCACCGAACATGAGTACAGTTCCCAATAACCTAATATGTCTGTCAAAATTTCAAAAAGAACACTTTTTAAAATTTGAGGACACTATTAGAAATAAAGGAAAATGTAAACTGTCAAACCTATCTCATTTTTTCATCTACTTTCCTAAACAAATCTCCATCAATGGAAAAATTCCAATCACTCCTTGCCTTGGCATGCACATTCATTCATACTTCATTCAACTACCTCACCCACTTTCTCACCACTCCATACGTTTCATAAATCTGCCGATGAATTTCAGCAGGTCGACATTTCTTGAGTTTTAAAAAAACAAATAACAGGCAGTAATTCACAATCAGTGGAGCCTTGAATAGAGGAAACATTTTATATGGTCAAAAGAAACTGAAAACACACTCTGGTTAAGGTAGTAATGATGAATATGAATTGTCAATGAACTAAAGAGATTATCACGAACATGCTGAGTAACGATCGTAGCTCTACAACTGCTGTGCAATGAAACAGTACTTACTTTCTGGACACAACTCATACATATGATAAGAACAAATAAATTTAAAACCACATAGAAGCAATACTAATTATTCAAAAATTGCAAAATAAATAATTGTTTCATATAACTCTAATTTATCAACAAATAAAAAAAAAAAAGAATGAAAACAAAAATATAGCAAACTTCACATCAATTCTAAATAATACTATCAAAAACAACCAAACATATTTAAAACATTACTTACAAATCACCAAACAGAAACCATACATCATAAGATCTTTAGATAGATAAAGACACAACTAATATTAAAGGATGGTGTTGTGGATGGCACTGTTCAACTTAGTTACACTGTACATACAACTCACAATAAACCAATTATGTGGTTTAACATTTAACGTTTATAGAGGATTATTTTTAATTTTAATGGTAAGTCGTTAACAAACCATAATTCTAGAATATAATAGGTGCTCAATGACTTTGTTAATCTACAGTAGGAACCATCAATAAGTTAATTGTTTCTAGTTTTATAATTATGCTGCTGAACCATATGTTTGTTAAATTTATCTTAATAACAATCAGAAAATCGAATGTATATAAATCTATTATTGCCATAATGTTTAGTTTAAGGAAAATAATGTTATAACTATCACTCTAGTCAGTACAACCTAACAACTTTTTAGCAATTACAGATCCTGCTACCGTTTCCCCAAACATAGAAGCCATATCTTAATACTCTCTGAAAGAATATCTCTCACATATTTATAAATGTCAATAATTGATGTTTTTAGTTTCTATTTAAGAACACATTTTTGTAAGTTACTTACTTGGTTTTTCAGCTTAATTCTATGTAAGATAGAATTAAAATTAATACAGCTTAACTCTGTCTTTGTAACCATGATTTGTTGGAAAAGTAATAATCTGGATTTTGCCTTCATTCAGAAACAAATTGTTTGTTCTAACCCATATTTGTATGCCACATTAATAAAAGTAATGTCATCAGCAAAAGATAACATAAAATATGATATATTTACAGTGTCATTCAAAAAAAAGAGAGAAGAGGACCCCAGTACAGAACCATGTCAAACTCCTTCATCCTTAACCAAAAGGTTAGAATCAATCCCATCAACATTCATCAGCATTAAGTAATTTTTAAAACCATAAATCCTGATTTTAAAGAATTTATTATTTAGTTGATCAGTTTCAAAATATGAATAATAAAATATTTTGGACATTAGACATACAATTTTATATTATGCTACTGTTTGCATAATTTGGGACCTCACAGTCAATCTAGTGTACTCTTGCCTTGAGTGTAGGAGGTTCCAGGTTCTATCATAATGAGGGCATAAAACAGTAAAAAAAGTGGAGAGCTATTATTAGTAGCAGATTCTGGTCACCCGGTGAAAAGTTGTTTAGTCAGTCTAGGCTCACAATGGGCTGTTGTGATAAAGTTTTATTTAATTTGGGAATTAGAATATTTAAATTTATAAAACTAAATCATTTAACCTCCTTGATGTTTTGAGTTTTCAAAATCAATTTAATACTATCCAACATGCTGCAACTCATGGAATTTTCAGGTACCAGGCACCACTGTGACATATTCCAGTAGTCTAATAATACATGTTCATTTAAAAAATAATAATTCAGAATATAAAACCCCTTATTTTTAGCATACTAAATTTATATGTTGTTAGTTGTATTTATGTTTTTCACATTCCAAGACATACCACTACAATATTATATTCGTTGATGTTAATTTAGTTATTAAATCAGAATTAATGATTCTTTAATACTGCACTAAGTTATACTTTATAGCTAAATATATTACTTAAGAGACAAGTTTGTTTACCTTAAATACAGTGATCCCTACGCCAATATTATCAGAACTAAATGTTGATTATTCAACCTTAACCTTAATCTATTCATTTTTATCTGAACAACAATAAAACATAACAAAATAATTCATGGTTTTAATCAATGTTTCCTATAATCCAATGGATTTATTCAGATGTCTGGCTTTTGAACAAATTTGATTACAGAATTGAAATCTATCATAAATAATTTGACACTTTATGACTCTAAGATTGGCTAAGAAAAACATTTTTGTGTTATCGGCTTAATGAGAGATAGAATCCACACAATTAGTTTGAAAATGTTAACTAAGGTAATTATTGAAGCTTAAGCTAGACTGCTTATGTGTGCTTACAGATAATGAACTATTTGATCAGCAAGCGTTCAAATCGAAAATTTTTATTACAGTACTGTAGTTTCTATTTTTCTTTTTATCTTATCTCATACTGATGGATCAAAAACTTGATTTTGAGTTTAAAACAGATATATATATATATATATATATATATATATATATATATATATATATATATATCTGATTTGAGGTAGCAAAGTTTAAAAAAATAGTTTTTTGAATGTCTCTCTGTCATCTGTATATGCAATGCTGTAATTACAATGCTCTATAGCCAAAACCCATGGTTTGAGTTTAATCAAAATTGGTGGATGGGTATATTTTGGCTGTCTCCTGAGCTATGTTAATTTTTTTCTTTTTTTTCGATAACTCAACATTTGGGGATAGCTGCCGTGAGGAAAAACAAAAAATATTATTTTCTCAAAATTGGCTCTAACGACTCAACATTTTGCTCAAATTTAGACTCTAAGAACCCAAATAAAATGTATTGGTGACTATCTCTCCAAATATACCCATTTGTGAGTTATCATTAAAATACAAATATTCATATTTCAAATATAAAATATGTAATTAATGTTACCATCCAATTGTTTATAAGTCTTGGTTTTTTCACGATGGCTGTTTTAGCTATTTATCCATTTGCAAGTGATCATTCAGGATAATTATCCTTCGTCATTAATTGTAGAAACACTTACACATTATTTTAAAAACACAATTTTCGTAATCCTGAATGACCACTTGAAAATGTATGAATAGCTGAAATCACTGTCATGAAATCACGTGATGTATTGACGTAGCCCCGGGAATGGTGGATCTTTCGTCTTGTGGTATCTTCGTGACGTTCGGGTAGGTAGATCGACCCGGGAGGGTCTAGGTGTTTTGGTGCGATGAATGGTGAAGGTGGGTAACGGGCATGTGGTGACCTTTTTTGTTGGCCCTGAAAAGTGTCAGTCGGTCTAGTTTTCTTAGAGCGCCACTTAAAGTGGGGCCCTAGGATCATTGATGTGTGTGTGTTGGTAGTTTTTCCCATGTGAGTGTTGGGAAACTACTTAGGTGAACTAGTTCTCGGTTGTGGGTACATTATCAGTATAGGCAATTGAACGGTAAGTTACATATTAATCAAATAAAAAACTTGTTCTGGCAAATATAAATATAAGTAAAATGAATATTTTTTCAAAATCAATTTTAGCGGTTTCCTTCAAATTTTAGTGAAGTGAAACCAATATTAATGACCCAAGCCTATGTACAAAAAGCTCAAATAAAAATATATTACGGTTCAGGAATATGTGCTTCAAATAAAAACTGAACCACCGTCAATAAAACCAAAAAAAAGTTTTAATTAAAACTATTTATGGCAAGAACACGCTTATAGCTCAACCTATATAAGGAAGTTTGGACCCTTATTTAAATTTTTTTTTTTTGGATTTTTATTTTTTACTGACACTATCTAACTGACATTTTTGCAACAAATAGTGTTCTTTGGTTAGTATTTTGATTGTGGATAGGTACATAAGAAAGTTTGTGCAATATTTTTATACTGTTTATTTGTATTTAAGATACATTTTTATAATTGTTTGTTTACTTTTTATAAATATTGTGTTTAAAACTATTCCTCTTCACAAAATGAGCTCTGTGACATTGACCATATACGTAGACATACTGCATGCTGGTCATCTATTTTTTCCACAACCTGTTAGACAATTTAGTATATTGCAGTGTCACTACGTACAGACTACACAAATGTAGCAAAATGCATTTGTTATATTTTAATAGAATCTAAAATACTCATTGTGGAGAGAGTTTTTAAACACCAGATATGAATAAATTTTACCCCTACTATTGAGAACTTAATGTAATGCCAGTTGATGTAAGTAACAAATTTATTAGATTTTCCACTTTATTGTCAAACTTATCAGCTGACAAATAAAGTCATTTATGGACAAAGTTATTGATTTAGAGTTTCCGATAATATTTACGAGGCATGATCAGAAAATAAGTACTGTTAGGCAATTAAAAATAATAATGGTAATGTATTTTTAAACCATTTTATTATTAAAAGAAAGGTTATACCTTAAACTACTTTTCCATGTAGTTTCTAGCGATGTAAAACAATTGTCATTGCATGGAACAAAATTATGAATACTCTCTTCATAGAATGATGCCATCTGTAAGAAAGGAACAATCTTGGACATTTCCTTGGCATTGTCAATGTATTGAAAATAACAGAAATAAATTCATGAGCTTGTAATGTTATGCAACAATCTCAACTGGAATGTTTATGTAAATAAATTTTGTAAGGAACTAGTAAGAATCTATTTTTTGTAAAGAAAACAAACACACATTTTTTCCTTCTGTTATATTAATGATGATATACTTTGCCATTTTACTTTCCCATGTAGGTCCCAGAGTCCAAAATTATAGTTTTTGGAATGATGTCTTTCTGTTGTCTGTTATATGGGCAGTGCCCAAATGTGTAAACCGATCAAAATAAATGTGGTGTGTGAGCACATTTTGAAATTCTTTAATTTTTTAATATCCTAATATTTGGGGTTAACTGTCATAAGAAAAGAACACAAAATTATCACTTACTACTGAAATACAATTTAAATGTACTTGAGATACAGCCAATTTATTTTGACAATTTTCTAAAAATTGGCTCTTATTATTTTCATCAAATTTCCATAACTTTTAATGGCACAAACAAACCCATTTCACCAAAAAAATGTCGGCTCTTGAAATATCAATAAAATTCCAAACAATTGTCCATAAGATTGTCACAAAATGTGTAATTTCTCAAAACCGGCTAACCGATTTCATTCAAATATTAATAAATTAATTGGCAAAAAAACAAAAATGAATTTGCTGGGCATCATTATAAACTTCGTGTTAATCAAATATGACGTATGCTGTGGACAAGTGAAGCAAGTTTATGCCATTATTTAAGTATATAAATATTTTTCCTTTTCTAGATGGTGTCCATAGTTCATTTTCACTTTTTAATTGACATCATACCAAAATGATATTTATAGTGACAATTAGTTTTGGTTTGTTTATATTGAATTTTGGGGATGACTGAGTAGGAAAGTTTGTGGAATATTTTTGCACCATTTATTCTATTCCAATTTAGTATGTGGTAATAAAATATATGGTCATACGTATAAATATAATACCAAGAAACTTGTTCTCCATCAGGAAGAAGCTGATCTAGATTACAGTGACTCTTGAATAGATAACTTTATGGAACTTGAAATTATTACTGTTATAATATTTATAGATTCAATGGCCAAATGATGACATCCAATTAAGATTTCACACCCATTATACAAAACAATGTGATGAAATTGATGTTAAGAGTCATAACTACAGACTTCAAGTAAGTTGTGTTGATTAGATCTGAAGATGATGATATAATCATTGAAACATCATCTCTCAACAGTGTTGTGAAAATTAATGTTTTTTTTTTAATTATTGTTTAAGGATTGTTCACAAATATCAGTAAAATTAATGTGAATAAAATTACTTTTTAAATTATCAATTTGGGTTTTTATATCTTTAAATTTTATATTTGTTTATATTTTTAACAAATAAGAGGATATTTGTATATGTTATATTTGCATTTATTTATTAACTTTGTTTATGATTTATATAACCTTGAATATCCTATATAACTGATCCACTCAATTAAGATAATCTGTTACTTGTGGTTGTTGTTTCTTTACTCATAGAACATGTGTGTCAATATAATACAAAAATATACTAATCATTTTCTAGTCATTGTGTATATTTCTACTTTTCAGTTTTCATTGAAATGAATGTAAACGTTAATAATCCCTTGCAATAGAATATTATATAGAATATGACATCTTATAAAAATTTTATATTTGGAAACAATGTGGCCAATGGCATAGCCAAGGAGGAGTCCGCGAACAAAAATTTAAAAAAATAAATCTTAACCAATATTTTTTAACCCCACTTTTTATTACAATTAATTTTGTTGCCAAAAATACCAATTAAGAACTACTTTAACATTTCTTTTTATTCTTGATTTGTATCACTTGCAAAGCCAAGATACAACATTCTGGTCGCCAGAGAGTGTGCTTTGGTGTTTTAGTGCTCTTGAGAGAGAGACATGATAGCTTTGAGACTGAGAAGTATTTAGATATAAATATTGTATTTCATTTTGAGTTGTGGTTTTTTCAGATGTGAACCCAGTTTTATGATTATATTTTACTTCTGTTATTAAGTGAAATAAGAGAATGAAAGACACGCTATTGATCAGTTTTCAGCGGAAAACTTGTAAAACTGAAACACTTACCAATTACCCATGTATCAGCAGAAGATTATGCATGCTGTTTGTCTTCAGGTCAGAAATTTAATGTAAGTACAACATCTGTAGATGTAGGTGTAATCTCTGGTAAGTATATGGTAACCAAAGGAGTTCAATACTACCTATCACTAGGGAATCAAACGACAAAATTTTGAATAATTTGTTTGTACGAGATTAAATGTTTTGTTTTTTGAACCACTGAATTTGGTAAAACAAATCTAAAGTTTCAAAAACTGGCTAACCAAGTGCCCTTGGCTACCATACTTAAAAACTATTTTGTATATTGCAAATATTGTATTGTTTTTGGACATGAAAAGGTACTAAAAAATAGAAAAGTTGATTGTGGCTCCATTTAAAAAATTGATGGATCTCATAGAAATATTCAATAGTTATAACAACACTGAATATCACAAATTTTTGCTATTTGCCACTGAAAATTTCCTTAAAATCAACAGTGATAAAATGGAAAATCTTATTAAATTCTCAAAAAGATAGAGAAATGAAGCAAAACCAAGCTCTTTTGTAGCCAATTATAGAAACAATAACTTTTGTGGGGGAAAAAATTCCACCTTGATGGCATAGGGATGGTGGTCCTCTAAAGGTGGAAAAACCTCAGAAAGAAGAAAAGAAGTTTAGAGATATCCTCAAATTTTTATCAGATACAGATGAAAAATTACAACAACAATTATTGGAAAGTGCCTGAAATTCAACATACATAAGTTCTGACATTCAAAATGAAATTATTGGTATTTGTGGAATAAAATATTGTTAAAAAAAGTAAAAAGTGGTGATGTTTTCCAATTTCAGAAGACAAAACAATAGACGTTTATGGGAAAGAAAGATGTTCATTGTCTATTAGATATGTCATAAATGAAACAAAGCCTATGTTGAGAGAAGACCTCCTGTCATGCATACAAATCATGGGCTTGACAGCCAAAGCCTAGTAAAAACTATTCTAGAAACATGCAACAATTTGGGTCTTGAGCTGAATAATATGATGACTGCTCTACTTACAGTGGCCATGTTACTGGAGTTCACCAGAGATCTCAGAGCTTTTACCAAAAGCTTTGTATGGAAATTGTACTGTATATCAACTGAACTCAGCTTTGAGCAATTCTTTTAAAGTACCTTCCTTAAAAAACTCTCTTCGTGCGATGAGTGAGGTCTTAAATATGTTTAGGAACGACGTTGCCAATGGCTAGTTGAAAAACAACACTACTCGGTTACATCTGAAAGTTAAGACACAAGATTAGTTTGTTTGTGTGAAACCAAATTCTTTGAGTGCCAGAATACAGTAAATAGTTTTCTTGAGCTATTCCCTGCAATAGTTGTTACCCTTTAAGGGTTTTCATAGACCACATAAGCAATACCATTGACAGCTTCAAATCTGCTTGTTCGTATTGAGAAGAGTAGTTTTATTGTCGGATTTCTTATTTGTAAGTATCTGTTCAGCATCGCACTACCACTTGCAAAATACCTGTAAAGACCTGAGTTTGATTTGTCCTCTGCCCTAAAATATGCTGATAATGTAATCTCAACACAACACAGTTTGCTTCATCGCCAAAATAAGTTTTGTATTAATTTAAAGCTTAATAACTTAGAAAAACTAATTTTAGAGAATAAAGTTAAAATTCATGTAGGCTATTTTTGTGAGGAGTTTGCATTGCTATAAAATCTGTAACCGCCATTGTACGGTGTGTGAAAACATAACATTCTGTTATGAAATGGTGATGAACTATATTGGTCGCATACGGGAATATGGAAAAAGATGTCCAAAGCAATAAATCTGTAACAAATTATAAAAATAGTAACAGTAACACCTACTACAAATATGAATAACAAGATATTTATGATATTATTATGATATTATCTATTCTTTTATATAAAATATGTGAAAATATTAACCCATTTGGCCTAGACATACGGAACTGTTCCGTATAGTCCCCGAGCGGCCCACTAATAGACATACGGAACTTTTACGTGTCCCGGAAAACAACGTTCTTTATTAAGCATAGGTTTGACTGGTTTGAAGTAGTTTCGAATAAATGTGTTAGATTGACAGCAGGGTTCACTGAGAATGGTTTCTTTGCATTTTATTGTGAAAATTACGATTAAAATGTATTTAAATTGCACTTTTTTATGAGCAGTGTTCACGCGCAGTCCCAGTGAACCCTTACGACGAGTGAGATATCAGCTAGATTTATTCAGTTTATAATACGATATCGTTATTATACTTTTAGAATATTTAGATTACTTGATGTTGGCAACACTTGTAAGCAACGTATCAAATAAACAGATGACTTCTGTGTTCTGATTAGGTTATAAACATTAGTTTTGTTTACTGTTTTAGTGAATACTTACGTTGTGCTGTGTTTCGTAAATAAAAATTATAGAAAATCGTTATTGTACGTAACTTATATTTGTTATAGAGAGAATTTAATTTAGAATAAAATGGTGAAAACAGAACTAAAATCACAATTACGAATCAAAAGTTATTTATATTTTTCTAATAATGTACAAAATCAGCCATTTTAATTGCTAGATTAGGGTCAAGCAAAGTTTCCGAAAAAGGCTAGGCCAATGCGTTAATACAGATGGTTCAAGGTGGAGTTTACAGCAAAAAATCTTTTGCATGGACCATCATTTTATACTCTGTAAAAAAAAAAAAAAAAAAAAAAAAAAAAAAAAAAAAAAAAAACTGTTTTTTTCTATTACTGTACAATGAAAACCTTTAAGTACATATTCATATTTTACAACATAATAAAGCTTTTCAAAACAATATGTTTAGGTCTGCTAGTAAAATATTGCAAAAAAATGGTGTTTCATTGGTATATTCATCTAAAATAGGCCTGAAAGTGTTAGGACCTCAATAATTTGAACCTTTATATCTGTAATCCCTTGATAACTCGAATTTTTTCGAATACCCTTGAATACTTCATAACACTCAATGCTAAAATGGCCTCTATAAGTTGAATTTTTTTAAAATTACAACCTTAATAAGTTGAATATTAAGTTACATTTAATCATAATATAAGAAAACCTCTGTTACTCAAATTCGTACAATTTCGAACCTCTATTTTCCTATATTACTCAAAGTTACCAACTGTGTTTCAAGTCTTGACATGAAAGGCTTACTCTGTATCTAGGTCAACAACAAACAAGAAAATGAGTCTCTACCTTCACACCTCAATACTGTCCTTTCTTTTGTGGTTTGTGCGTGTCAGTCGACTAATATGTCTGTGAAACGCAAATTAAAAACTATTATCTTTGACAAGAAAAGGTGAGTAATTAAGGCAGTTGATGAAGGTATAAAGAAGAAAGGTGACATAGCCAAGGAATTCAGTATCCCGCCTAACACACTATCAACCATTTTTGAGGGGAAGGTATGAAGATGAGGATATGTCAAACAAGATGAAAAGATGTAAGACTGCCAAGTTTTTGAACATTAATGAATGTGTCCTAAAATAGTTAAAACAGTGCCATGACAAGAATGTTCCTATATCTGGACATATTTTAAAAGAAAAAGCCTTTCAGTTTACAAAGTCACTAGGACACAAAGACTTTCATTCTACAAAATTTTAAAAAGAGAAATGACTTTTGTTGATTATGTGTTAGATATTTGATATACAGTACATTCTGTACTGTATGTAGTTAAAGACTGTACAATAAAATGTTCATAATGTTTAGAAAATGATGTTTTATTTTTACCAAGTCACCCTATTTAGATAAAGGATAGCCATTTCTAGCTATAGAGGTGAAACGCGTAAAACTTTGATCTATAGAGATTACACAGGTATTTTTACTGGTGAATACTGAAACTTTATATCTTGATATTTTGCTGGTTCTACTTTGATAACTCAAAACTTAGTTACTCGGAAATCTCAATAACTCGAATTTACACCTAACCCCTTCAAATTTGAGTTATCAAGGTCTTACTATAAATTGTAAAAATCAATGTATATTTATATTAGTGGGAGGGGTTCCTATCTATGTGTGCTATTGTCATATTAAATAGTATGTTGCAATCAAAATGTAGCTTTTCAATAAGTAATGTATTGGTATTATTTTAAAAATTTTTTATATTTTGAATTATTCCAAGGCATTTACTAATTTTCCCATTTGACAGTGATAAAGTTTTTTAATGATTTCTCAATACTACAGTAGTTGTGGTTTGTTGGGATAATATGTTCGTAGAGTAGATTCTAAGTTCGCAAACTTAGAGTAGATTTTTGTGGGATTAGCCAATTTTAATGTGAAATTAATGAAAATCAAAGGATTATTGATCAATTTTAAATTTATTGATTTTAAAGCTAATACATTTTTTACCAGCAAGTATTGAAAATACAATAATATTTCAAGTGGAAAATATATGACCTAGGCTGGGAATCGAACCCAGAACATTTAGCTTTACACACCAATAAGTCATAAATACATACGTAAGAGCTGCAAAATGAGTAAAAATTAATTTGAATGTTGCAAATGCGAGGTATTTAATTTGGTAACTCAAAAATTGCAGCAATAAAGCAAAGTCAAGTGGGAAGCGACTAGAATAGCTTAGTTGGTAAAGCATTGGCTCGTAAAGACAAAGGTCCTGGGTTCGATTCCCAGTCTACGACGTATATTTCTCACTTGAAATACTATTGTATTATTGGTCAGTTATTTATGCTGTATTGATGATACATAAGGAGTCCGGATACCAACTATTTTTACTTTGTTACATTTACGTAGTATAGAGAAAATTATATGATAGGTCAAAAATCAATGTCATGTTATTTGAGGACATAATGTTATAGAAAATGTATTTTCTCAAAATCGACTATACAGATATTGTAAATATGTTAATGAAATGTGAAGATTAATAACCCAAACCTGTATACAAAATTGCAAATAACAAATATTATGATTTAGGTACAAATGGCAAAAAACTAAAATGACCCTTGAAGGTAATCATTAAAACCTTGATTTTAATCAAATCCAATTTATGCTGAGAGAACAAATTTAAACTGTTTAAAGCAAAGCAAAGCAAGTTTAGGCTCTACTTAAAAATATAAATAATTATTTCAAATACAGCATCAAAGGTTTGTTTTCATTTTATACTGACAACTACCATACTGACATTTTTATTTGATTTTGGAGATGGGTGAGTGAAGAAAATTGTAATTTGTTTTGTTGTAGACTTTGCTTTAAATAGACCTGAAACGAAAAAAAAAAAGAAAAAAAAAGTTCTTTCTAAATTTGGATTGGTGGATTTTTTTTCAAACTTTGAAAAACAAGAACGTAAGATGCTAGTAATTTGCTATGAAAAATCCTTGTAACAAATTATAAATTCATAAGTGGATAAACCTGTTTCTTAGACAAGTCAAGATCATTTAGATGATAATGATGTGTTAGTTATTACAAATTAAGGCAAATTTTATTTAGAAAATGACAACATATTATTTTTATTTTATTTGACTTTGGTGTTTCTAAGGTTCTTTAGATGATTATAAGTGTTTAATGTAAAACCCTTTCCTAGTTTCATCATATAACTGCTGCTGGGAATGTGTTTAATACATTTCATCTTTAGCAAATAAATATCCAAACAAAAAAATATTTATATAAGTATCAACCTGTTATGTTGTAACAGGTACCATATAGCATCTGTATCAGACATGGGCGTCATCACCAGTTCATTATTGGGGGGGGGGACATATGCCGGGGGTCTGGGGGTTTGGAAATTTTTTAAAATTAAACTTCTCAAAACATCGTTTTTATGCATTTATTTATGCGTTTGTAACAGAAATGTAATGTTAAAAACCCTAGTAAAGACAAAGCCCGATGTTTACCTTTTAAGGTTTTAAGTAAATCATTTGTTTTTAGCAAAAATATTTTTACATCTCAAATATTGGGGGAGACGCGTCCCCCCGACGATGACGCCCATGGTATCAGACAAGCTTAAATGTTAGACAGTCAAAGTATGAGCTACATTTCGAAAGAGTTTAGCTACCAGGTATGAGAGCTTTCAACAATCCTGAGGGAATTTATGCTAATGCTAATTTTCTTTCCTCTTAGCCAACCTAATACCAGCTTTTGTTAAGTTGCTAAAGCATACTTCAATCTTTACTTCCACGCTGTTTCATTACAATGGTTATGCACAAATCATACTTGCCTCTAATTTATACTCTAGCTTAGTGATCGACTATAAAAAATCATTTCCTTCTAACTCTTGATCCAACTATATGTGGTAAGGATGTACCTATCCTTCAGAATCCTACAGACTACATAGAATGGGACATCTCCAACCAATAATAAAATGTCATTCAACCAACACAACATGCGCTACAAGACTGATGACTGGCTAATACCAGACTCTCTAGAAAGCACTCTGGTAGACAAGTGAGAATTTAAGCCTACTAAAGATAAATTCAGGTACTCGATCATTCTAGCCTCCCGTTATTTTGATCTCTTCTGAGATGGTTTTACTTTTCGAGTTGTTCTTACTTGTTGGGCTAAGCATTCAAAGCTCTTACGATTTTGGTGTTATAAATTAGGAAAACATGGAGCATAAAATCTCTTCCCAGCATTAAAACATTCACCAAAACCATTAGCATGTGAAAGGCTTCCTCGTCCATGTAAACTATGATCCATAAACAATCTTAATTAACTAGATAGATCTACATAAAAGTCCAAATTGATTGTTGTCAATAACACCTATCTAAGAAACAGTTACGTAACAATAGAAACAGTTGTTAAATTCAATCAGCCGATATGACACTGATTGAATTTATCAGATGATATGGTTGGTTTTATTGTTCAATCCTGTGTATAGATATTTAACATGACTTTCACTAATACAATGATGTATTGATTATTATTTCCATTAATAATGCTAACATTATTTTCGTGTACTATTTTTAACAATGTTTAAGCTCTCACACAAAAAATGTCAAAATTAGACATATGATTTAATAATGTAAAAATACATTTATTTTTCAAAGGTGTTTAAAATAAGGTACAATATAACACACCTCTCTATTAAACATTTTCGAGTTATGGCAATTTTAAGTTTTTCAAAATATTAATTATTTTGGGCACACAATTTTAAAAATTATGATCGTGTAGCATATCATTTTAAAGCAATTTCACCGCACATTAAGAATTGGTCAGTTTCTTTATTTTATTTTTTAAATTGTAGAATATACAGACTGTTTTGCGAATACTTTTCCTTTTTTGGTCTGTTATTTTGAAAGGGTTAAATATTTTAAAACAAAATTTTCATTGAAAAGTTTTTTTTTTTTACAAGACATTTAAAATGAAGTATACCACACCATACTCTGACATTCTAAACTTATTGCCAAAATATATATATAGCTTTAAAAACCTAAATAAATATTTAAAATTCTCTAATATTTCATGATTTTAAAAATATATAAATTGAGGGGGAAATTCCTTTAGCCCATATACTGCAAGGGTATGTTATTAGCTAACCATTGATAGCAATCTAATTTTTCTCATATCTACAGAATAGGTCCAATAAAATAAACTGTACAAAACAAAATTTAAAATTTTTGAGGGAAACCTGTACATACGGATAACACTATTGTAAAACGTTTTGCGCCAAAATTATGAGGGATTAGAGACCTTTAAAATGAGGTATCAGATGATCTATGTTTACTTTTGAAAAATTTTAGATTGAACCCGGGAACTCCATTTTTGAAACACCCTCTACATAAAATTTAATGAAACTATTTTTTAATGGATTTCCTACATGCAAATTAAGGGGGATGTTTTTTGTTTACTTGTTGTAGCTCAAACCTTTCTCTCAGTATATATTTTGGAGACCTTATCTGACTTATCCTCTATATATAATATACAGGATGGCGTAAAAGTCACTTGACAATCTGTAAACTAAATATTATATAAAAATAAATTGACAGCAAGATGTAGTACAATAGTTTAAGCCTGTGATGTTGGTAATATAAAATATTGATAATTATGCGTTATCAAGTTGGTGACAATGCAAACATAACAATCAGTCTATTCAGCTTGTGAAAGCGTGATGTGTAAGAATTATTAAATCTGTAGTTTCTGAATTGGTTTTTGTGTTAAATAGTTGTGATGATGTTAATGAAATAAGAAAGGATTTTTGCTTTAAAAAGTTTTATAAAAGTGGTGCTACTGCAGTTATTATAAATGGGGTAGACATTTGAATTCAAACCCACCCTCTAGACAAACAGTTTATATCATAAAAGATAAATTTGAACAACATGGATCTGTTATGGATGCATCAAGAGCACAGAGGAAAATAAATTGTGTGTATGTTCAGCTGTGACTCAAAGTGCACGAAAATCAACCAGACCATTAGCTTCTGAGCTGGAGTTATCACAAAGGTCTGTGCAAAGAATGTTACACACACGACTTAAATTTAAAGTTTACATAACTATATGGGCTACCTGAAGACGATTCAGGTCGACTTCTTCAGTTTTGTTTATACCAACACAATAAAAGATACCGTATTTTCATTTAGGTTTATTACAACCATCTGTCAGCATTGACAACACATATTTAATTAATACCTTGCAAGAGAAATTTTACAATGACAAACCATATGTTATATAAAACTTTACATCTGAAGATAGCTCAGGTTGTCTTTAAAGGTTAATTTATAACTTCTTGAAATGCCACTTTAATTATAGCCAATTATTATAATCTCTTTCTCTGGGGTTTTAATACACATCAATTTATAACATTTTTATCACTTGAACTTACATTTATGTCTATATTTTAATAATTTAAAGTTAATCTTTTCAAAAATATATTGACATCCTGGCAAATAAAGCATTAGCAGCGGAATTCACAGAACCAGAACAGTTTAGTGGAATCTCCAAGAAAAGGGGTATGTTTGCCATCAATACTTGGGCTGAGAAAAAGCATGGGAAAAGGCCCAATACTGCAGTATTTACAATACTTTAATACTGCAGACCATCTGATTTTAAACTGCAGCAGTCTTGAGCAGGAGAGGATAGGCATCTTTGGACATGTAGAAAAAGGCCTAAAAATTCCCCAAGACAAACGTATAGGAAATATCCTTGTCGCTGAGCTTGTGGATCTATAGGATGATGCCTTGAGGCACACATCATCTTTCAGGAGCGCAATAAGCCTCAACGGCTGAAGTTCCTAGAGTAACAAGGACCGCCCGAAGTGAATTGAATTGAACTCAATGTATATGAAAGAAAGCAAATACAAAATTCATTACCGCTAACTACATTGACTTTGAAAATTTAAATTATTGAAATTGTTTTAAAAAATTTTCTGGCAAGGAAGAAAAAGATTTGCATAATCAAATGAGATCATGGCTGAAAATAGTCCCATTTCGCAGAGTAATTTCTTAGAAAACTGTTAAATAAAATGTAGCTACAAGAAAAAAATTAAGTAAAATTAATTGATTTTAGTAAGAATTTTTTATTTTTTTTTCAAAATACAGTAACTGACTTATTAAACAACCTTTGTATAGTCTAATACCTGTTCATACAAAAAAAATGAACAGCTTAATTTTAAACAAAGCACCAGTTGTAATTATTGATAGCAAAATTATATTTGTCTACAGTTGTTGACAAAGTGGCATTTTGTTCATTTAAATTAGTTTGCAAAATAGCTGATTTCTCAACAGTTTCTCTTTGCCCACTACTTTGCTCACTCCGAATGGCAACCGAACAACTTAATTTGAAATAAAGTAACCGGGAAACGTTTAGAGTTGAATTGGGAGGGGGACATATAAGTCAAAAGCATGACTCGTTGCACATATTAAAATAAGGGAATATTAAATTAAAATATAGATTTCCAAAATTGAATAAATAAATAATGTATAAAATATTAGTCATAATTAGTAATAATAAATTAGGTAATGTTTTATTAAAAATATAGACAAAAGACTTGTTGTCAAGAGAAAATATTTGAATAGTGTACGTAACGAGATGTGAGTCGCAATTAAAGCAAACGCAGCAAGATTAGAAATAGCAGGACAGGAAATGAACTTTTCCCATGTGCTTAGCAGTCTTAGTCCAGAGGTTGAAGAGGAGGGTCATGTTTCAAAGTGTTAGTCAGTCTTTGTGAGCAGTTTTGTGGAGAAAATTGGCAGAGTGAGATTTACTAATTTTTATATACAGAACTGTTAAAAAATGTAAAGTATATAATTGACAGTCTTGTTAAGAGTCTCAGTTAGTATTTGGAGAGGAGAGTTGTATTTCAAGTGTTATAGAGTCTTAATAAGAAGCCGGTATGAATCGCATGTTAAAAAACAAAGACAATTAACGATTGTGTTTCACATAATAGACAATTACGCTTGTGAATCTAAATATGATGAAATGGTGAACAATTTCAAAGTGTTTAATGAACTATAAAATTAATAAACATTCTAAATATAAACTTTAAACGAAATTAGTGAACGCTCGCGAAATACGGTTGAGATGATTCCTACAGGTGAATTAGCACGTGCTAAGAATGGCAGAGTTCTCATCGGAGTCGACGATACATGGACCATAAGTGAACATTAACTCGCTAAAGGACTGGTAAAAAATGTGTTATTTAACACACAGAATGTAATATGTTTATTGTACAAAATTTAATATGTTTGATGCTTTAATTTTTATAATTTAATATTTCTAAGTAATCATATTTTTTCAAATAAATGAACATATTAAAACAATCGGGTGAACCGATTTTGATGAAATTTTTTATGATTTAAAATTTTTTTTTTCGCGTACATGCATTTTAAAAAACATAAAATTGGGAGGTTGGAAAGGCGTTTATGTAGTAGAAGGATTGTTTTATTCACATGAATGAGGCAATCTAGAACTGCACGAGGGACGTGTTGTGGAGTTGGAGTATGTAGTGGGCGTTATCTTGAATCGAGTAGAGATATCGCATTTCAACCACTGCATATTTTAAAGTCATGGCATGTTGCTTCGTGTTAGAGTTCAGAGTGTGATTAGAAGGACACATGTAAAATATTAGACCATCAGAAGGATTGGAGGGGAGGTTAGAGGAGAAAAAATGCATAACAATAGTGTGACATTATTACATAAAGAATTTCATGTAAGAAATTGTAGATCGATTATGAAAGAAAATAAATTGTAGGGTATACAGAAGTGATCAATCTGTATACACAAAATGAAACCGGACGTGACGAGAATAAGGAGTACTTATGTAACAAAGCGGAAAATTTCGTAAAATTGTAAATATGTTAATTGATTAAGATAAATAGCTTGATGTTAATTTGTAAAATGATAATTTGAATTTCGATGTTAGTAAATAATAAGGATTAGTTGATAATATGAAATAATAATTGTTAGTTTTAAGTGACTAATGGTTTGAGGAAGAGTAGCTTGTGAAAAGTTTGAGAAATTTATGTAAGAATTTGCCAAGACAAATATAATAGAATTTTTGTTTTTTGATTTAAAATAAATAATGAATAAAAGATGTTAATATTTTGTTTTTAAAGGAAAAAAGTATAGTAAAATGATAATAATTAGAGAGACTTTAATGAATTTTATTGAAAAAATAAATAAGTAACGTTTTTTAAGTAATTGATAATGGAATTTGAAATAATAGATGATTTTAAGAAATAATTTGATAAAGATGTTTGATGATTTTGATGAAATGAGGTGTTTAGCTGGGAAACAATGTAAATTTTTTTTGTGTAATAAAGTTTTTGTATTCAAGTAATAGATAATTATGGAGATTTTTATGTGAAGCAGGCGCGGATACAAGGGGGGGTCATGGGGGTCATGACCCCTCCCAAACGGGTCGAGCATACGTATTTTTTTTTAAACATTAAAACCAACTTCTGGAATAAACTCAAAACCATAAATGATTAAAAACATTAATTTGTCAGCCGAACAAGGCTACCGTACATAATATCAATAACGGAACGGCGGCTCCAAGACGAGACAAAACGGAATCGGCCTGGCTGGCGAGCTGAGCTGTCATTGTCCACACAATAATAATAAGTCGTCGGGAGTAGGGCGATGTGCGCAATCGCACCGGCCACCGATACTGACCTTGGGGAATATCCATCCCTTGACGTTGGAGAATGTAGTTGTAGAAGATTATATGAGTAGTAAATTGGCTATACTTGAAAAAGGACTAAAAAGAGTAGCGGAGTACAAATCGCGATCGGACGATGAAAGTAGTTCAGACGAAGCTAAACCGTCAGAAAGCAAAATTGTCAAGAGATGTACTGTAACCGTAAAGAAAATAATGTAAAAGTGAATCTTTTTTAAAAATGAATAAATTAAATTTTTTTAAATAATTGAAATTAAACACCTTAAAAGACATATTTATGCCTGTGTATGTTTCACGAATCGTGAAAGGCTGGGTTAATTTTTTGTTTGATATAGATATTTCCCAATAACTAAAGTTAAAACTAGGTATTTACTAACTTAATAAATGTATTTATATTGTTATTTCATACATATCAGTGATTAAAGAAAACCAAAAGTGATGGAACGAAACGCTTACCAGGCATAGGTCCAAGTCCAGGCAGCGGATTATGTTGATTCATATACTAACCCTTATACTGAATAAACCAAACACTGTAGTTAGAAACTCTTCAAACAAAATATTTTCGGAATTTCCTTCTCTACAAAATGGCTAGTTCAGATTAGTTGCGTTTTAAAAAAAACATGAGGTCATAGAGGCTCCTTTAGTTAGATGTATAGTAAAAAGAATGTGATTAGAAAGCTAAGCAGAAGCTTTATAATTGGGCTTTCAAAATTCAAAGACATAGTATTTTAAAGGAAATTTTATACTGAACACGAATATATACAGAACGTTGTAACTGCACAAAGTGCAGAGTGTGATATGGCAGTTGGAGCAAAAGGCTGCATATTTAGTTGCGGCGTCCTTCAGCGCGTCAGCTTGGCGGGATGCGCACAACGGCTCTACACTCGTCACTCGTCCTCCCGAATGTCAACTGCGTCATAGATTTATCACGTTACTCTAACTTGCCGATGTTTGTTTTTATTATGTACGATTTTAATCACTGTGTTAAAGTTGACTACTAACGATTTCTAGATTTATTTACTATTGTTTACATAATAAGCCGATATCAAATATTACAAATTAATTTGGAGGTAGTGGAGAGGGCATTCTTCATATCTCTCGCACTATAGTTCTCCTACATACCACAAGCTGTGTATGATCTGTAATTCTATGATATATGATCTATGATACTATAATGTTTGACAATGCTTGTACTCTGGCACTATCTCAAATGTATGCATTTCTTACTATATTATGTACACGAAAAAATAGTTATAAATAGGCAAGAAAATGAACATTAAAAAATTAAAAATCCATATAACACTAACATTTTCCTATTTCACATTGATTCAGAACACAAAAATTATCGTTTACCTTCAGATAAATAGCGTTTTTATAGAAAAAAAATACTGTTTATTTTTAATTTTTTTTTGTGATAAAATAGTGTAAAATGTGATTTCCAGACGTAAAAATACCAAAAATTTCCCCGGACCCCCCGGTAGTTCGATGTAAGAAAATAGTCATAGTGAAGTATGACCCCCCCCCCAAAACTTTAGTCTAGATCCGCCCCTGATGTGAAGTAGTTTAAATGAGAGATTTTTTGAGTTTTTATATGAAGATGATGACTTTACAGAAGTGTTAAGTAAAGTGGTATTTAAAATATGAAGTTGTTCTGTTGAGAAGCTTTTATAAAAATGGTAGTTAGTTGCATTGATAGTAATTTTTAAGTTTTTAAGAGGTTTTTTGAGTACTGCGATGATATAATGAGGAATACGACGATTTTTATGAAAGAAGAAAAGGTTTAAGGAGTTCTACGAATATACGGCGATAATTATGATTTTTAAAGGAAGCTACGATGAAATGATGAGGTTTTTTATATAATGATATGTAGGTAACCCACGTGGACTGCATAAGTAAATAATGAAGAGTTTTTTGGGGAATTAATGCAACTTTAATTATTAGAATATGAAAGATTTAAGATAGAAGGAATTTTTAAGATAAGGTACTAAAGAATAATACAGTTGTAAAGAGGTAATTTTGAAATAGATAAGATGAGATTTGTAAGCTAATTTTTTTTGATGATAATGATGTCATATTTTTGAGTATTAGTAAGAGTAAAGAGTTTTAGTAATTGTTAAAATCAGTAATGAACATTTTATCCCAGCAAAACGAAGAATAATTGAGAATTAGATAAAAAATAAATAATAATTGGATTTAAGTTAAAATAAATAATAATATAATGTAAGAATTGAAAAGAGTTAATGTAATTTGAAGTGATTTTGAATAATATTTGAATAATTTTGTAATGATGTTAAATAATAATGAGAAGTTTTAATTTATGATTATATTGAGATGAAAAAAGTATTCAGATGAATAGTTAGAATTAAAAGTAGATTCCAATAGAGACGTAGAATATTGCGTCTTGGCAAAGAGATAACGTGAGAAAGGAAGTGCCAGATGGCAGGAAAGTATACAGACGAAAGTCTGCAAGATAAGGTTTGAGTGGCATATCCTGTCAACAAAAAAATATTGATGGGAAAGTTTTTAGTCAACGGATGTTGATACAAAATCTGATGATGGGTTTTCTTTGGTCAATAGAGATAAGGTTTAGCGCTAATTGATTTATATATTTTTTTGTGTATAGATGAGTCATGATAACTAAATAAATGGTTAGTATAATAAAGTAGGATATTTAGCAAGTAAATTTTTTTTATTATTTAAAAGAGAATCTTTCCTATAATAAATACACTTAATGTATTTTTTATGTCCTTAGCTACTGAAATAAAAAAGTTTTGAAAATCTATTGAAAATTTAAGCTTTCTTTTATTTTTCGAATTGAATTTTATATATATAGAAAAGATTTGTACTACAATACTTGTATTGTAATACAAACTTTTGTGGGGTTTTGTGACAATGTGAAAAATCGGAATCAGAGTTCATCATATGTTTAAAAGTGCGCGGTGAAAGTACATGGGGAGGGGGAAGCTATTGAAACAATATTCAGTCTTCAGTAAATTCATTTATAAGAACAAAATAGATTTTCAAGAGTAGAAAATGAATAACCATGTTTAATATTAGTATAATATAATTAATAAGAAGTGTTTATTAATTTGTGAAAAACAAGGGTATGTGAACTATTTGTAACAGCATTGTAACAGCCAAGCGGTAAAGACGATTCCGGAAATAGGATATCTCGTGGTTTTTTGAGACAGTTCAAGTCCAGCGTCTGGAGAGACCAGGTGTACAGAGTGGAAGTCTGGCAATTGAAGTGAGCAGTCGAAGTCTTAGATTGTAGAGCAGAGTTGGTTAGTTGTGTCATAAAAATGTAATGTATTTGATTTTTAGTCTCAAATAGAGATTAGCAACGTATAAAATGGTTAGAAAAGTGATACAGAATGTTTTCAATGACAATGTAAATGTGGTTAATAGACTTATAGACTCAGTGTGGACAATGGACAGACAAGTGAAATAATTGGTATAAAGTGAATGACTGGACAGTTAATAACTATACTTTAATGAACACTCGCGTTTGTAAGATTAATAATACTAAGAGACTATGTTCTTTATACGCGAGTCTTAAACTGATCGTTTACCACGTGGCGAAAATCGTATATTAGAATGAACATTCCTTTTATAATCATAAACGCTATGAACTATTGTAAGAAAAACATTTCTAGAGTGCTGTGCGTACATACGAAAGCTGAAATTTCCTGAATACGGCGATTCCAATGAACTGCAACATACGAGACGTCAGAATGGCTATCTTCGGACAATTTTCATATAAAACCGATGTCGTGGTATAGACATCTTATGTTAACTTTAGATTAAGTAATTATGTTATGTTTTTAATAATTTTTGATATACATATATATGTTTGATCATTTAATATTTTTTTTAAATAATTCAAGATAAATAAATAAGTAAAATTTAGAAGCATTCAATATTTAAAGTAAATCTCCTTCAGAGATCTTCAAAGTAATTTGAAATTAAAAAGAAAAGTAATTTGTTGCAACATTTAAAATAAAGATTTAAATTCATTGAATTAGTCTCCTTCTGAGACGATAAAAAAGATAAACCAAATTATCTAAAATAATATTCATGTTTATTTTCATAATATGTTTAAATGATATGTTTTTGTATATAAATATTCTTTGTTTTAATAAATCTATGTTAATATATCAGCTAAATTGTTTTCATTGCATACCAAATTTCACTGTAAGTACACTTTAAAAAGAATTTGCGACCCTGAGAATAAATTTAATTAAAATCTTTTTATTTGGTAAGCTAATTGCTACCTGGCGCCCATAAGACTGTTAAATTCAATTTTCATCATTAAATAAATAGAGTAAGAACTCTTCAAGTTCATAGAATTTTTTCTTTTTAAAATAGCTTCATTTTTGTGTAACTAGTCCTTCTTTTTTAGAAATATCACAACAATAAATGTCTACTGACATATTTCTCTTTTTAAAATAACGTAATTGAATAATAGAAAAACAGATATTTTCAATCTGTTTGGTTTTCTAAATAATTTTATAGTTGCAACTTAAAAAGTAAATTCAAGGTTTTAAAATTTAAACCTTCTTAAAAGGAAATAATAATATTTGAGATTAGGATGTGTAATATAGATGATCTATTTGATTTATATTAATAATGTTGTAACTGTACTAATGTTCTTGTTAATAAAAATTCATGTCAAGTTTCAGCAAAAATAAGAGTTATTCATTTCACCAGATAATTCACTGTAGAGTACACTTAAAAAAGAACTTACACCCTGAGATTTAAATAATTAACTTCACTTTTTCTAAATTGATGTCTAACATCTGGCGCCCTAATTGTCGAGCAATTGTTAACTTAAATAAATAAATAACTTCATTCTTTTTAAAAATAAATAACTTAAAATTAAAATCCCTTTTCATTTAACTATTACAGCATCAACATTTTTCTCTCGTTTAAAAAAGTGCCACTTTGCTCACTAGTTGCACAAATAACTATTATTGTTACATTCAACTGATATTTTAAATTTCATTCAATAGTTTGTAATTTATTATAATTTTCCTAACAATAACCGAGGAAATAGTCGGCTGGGAATGAGTAGCTCTCATCTACTTGGTATTAATAAATTTATTAATCACTCAGTTTATTCAATTTCAAACTCTTTCTAAGAACTTTGTAATAATCGGCACTATAAGTTCAGGTGAATCCATGTGTGCATGATGTGTCCCTTCAACTTCGTGTAATTCAAACGACCGTGTTGATATTTTCGCTACATCCCAAATATCAGGTACATATTTTAAAGCATCTTTAAAGAAAGCTCCCCGACTAAATTTTATAACCAAGTAATGACATTTCAAGTTTTTAATAACATCACGACATTTCTCCGGAGTCATCATATATAAAGGCGTTGCTTTCAATCTATGATCACGGGTGAAAGTGTATTTTCCACTTTGTGGATTTTTCTTTACGCCACGTTTCATTAAAACAGTAACTGAATCTTCATTTAATGAATTACGAGTTGCTTTTATCCATCTAGATTTTATTTCATCTTCTGTATACTCAATATTATGTCCAGAACTACGAGCCATATTCTCTAACTGTGCATCGATTAATTTACCTATCATGTGAGTCTTTGGCATAATAAAGGGCATAAACATATCTAAACCAACTAAACAATCTACATCATCAGGATACATTGCGGAGAAAACGGACGAAAAATCCAGTCCTCTTGAATGTGCTATAAATGATACTTTGTCCCAGTTATAATACTTCTGAATTCTTCTAATAAGTGCAGTGTCATTCATATTTGTATATAATTGTCCTTCTGGTAAATAAGAAGACAGTCCATGCCCAGGTGAATCTATTGCTAAAACAGGACGAGTAGAAGGAAAATGTTCCAACAATGCATCAAATGATCCAGCATTGTCTTGCCAGCCATGAAGAGCTAATATTGGTCTTTTGTTTTCATCTCCCCACCATCTACCTACAACAAAAATTAAACAATTAAAATAACTACAAATGCATACAGATAATTTTATACTTATTAATAAGTAATAATATAATATGCAACAAATTATGGTATTCATGGCAATTTTGTACATACACAAAAACAATTATTTTAACCCTTGATTGAACACTTCACTAAGTATCTTGACTCTCCTACCTGAATACCTCAATATTATATTATTTCTTTTGGAAAATATACATAATAAGAAAACATATATTATTACATAATTGTTAAATACTGAAACCTTTAAACTCATCAATTAACATTCAGAGGAATAAGTAATATTTTTGCCCAGGGATATTTTTTTGATTGTTTTTTGCATAATTTGTAATGGCACAAGAACTGTTTTAAATGCCCCCCCCCCACAGTGGTAATGCCATACTGTAATACTGACTGCACATTTGCACAGTAAATTTTTTTCATTAATTTTGGTGAGAGGATTCTGCTTCAGGTAGAAAAAATGTAAATAGCTTTCCTTTGATTTTTCTTTACATACCGAAAACAAGTGCGGCTTTAGATGGTTGTCAAACATAACGCTGATAACGTCACCACAACTAGTTCACCCGACAACATTCTCCACAAAAAATAGCAAACACTGCCAACACACACCCACTAGCCAAACACATCAATTCTCCAGCCTTAAACAGCTTTGCTTTGGCTAATACCACCTCACACTTCCCGTAACACATAGCTTGCTTCTGATTGGCCAACAGATTCATGTCCGATGGCGGAGATGTGAAAAACTGTGAATACAATACAATGGCGCTTTGTCAACAACCTACAAGCCAGTCACAGCCCAACTCGGCTCTGATTAGTTCACACAACCACAGTACGAGTACAGAGGCCAGCTCATTATTCTTGAAGGACAATAAGATGAAATTTGTATAAGTAGTGTGTGAAAACCAACAAAATCATCACTTTTCCTCCGGAAGACCTACAATTCACCCCAACTTCTCCTCAGGGAGCCACCATATGTAGATATGTCACTTCCAGCACTAGACCTTCACTAGAGCCTAACACACAACACCCTGACAGTGGACTTTGGGTGACATGCCACATGGCAACCTGCTTCAATCCACTTGAAATCTTGATGATGTCAAAGAGAACCTGAACCCACGTTCTTTTCAATAGGGAATGTTGCCAACCAGTAAAGAAGGCGAGTGCCTCCTGAAAATTAACCTATACAGAGAAATTCGGGCACTGGTAAGACTGCATACACTGTCGCCTCCTGAAAAGGAATTCTCTCATTAGAGTATCTGTGGCTGTAGTGTATGCAACAAATGACAAAGACCAACAAAGAGTGAAGGATCATCCGCCGAGAAGCCCGCTGGCGAAGCAAGCTACTCAGAATCCTGCCCCGACCTGTTCCTCACACAGCCCTTCCTATGCATTTCCCCAATGCCTCATGATCAGAGAAATCCTCTACCGAGCAGTAACCCCGATATACATCCCCATCTGACCATTCAAGATCCCTAACCGCACACCCGGAGATCCTACAGCCCCTACTTTAAATGGTGCTCTAAGAATTAACATTCCCCATACAAAACCCCCTAGACACTCCTGGATCAACCAACCTACATTCACCACTGTACATACTTCTCACTCTAGTCACTCCAGACAGCCTACCACTCCAACCCCCAGGCTACGTCAATGCGAAGTTCAAAATACTTATATTCTACGACCTGTTCCACACATTCACACATTACACATGCATTCTGACTACCACAAGTATGATGTCACAACTTTAAATTTATTGTATCACAGTCGGCTCTAAATGAGACTTATATACTTTTTTTAAAGATTTATTGCGAGCCGATTTTTCTGCAGAATCATACTCTTCCTTTCAACTGGCCCATTCAAACAACAATATCTGAGTCATCTGAGAATATAAAATTCAACATCTATGTAAATTAAATTGGCCCAAATTATTTATATAAATTTAAAATAAAAACTGTCCTCAAGTACTACATTGAATATGTCTATAACCAAATTTCCTGGCAAGATTAGTTTCACCTAAAATCAATACAACCTAGTATCTTTCTTTCAAATAGTCACGAAAAATATAAATATTAGGAAATTACAGGAATTATTTTATAACAAATAAATAATTTACATCTAGAACAAGTTAGGTAAGGTTAGGCGTGACTAATTTTCATATCTCTACAAGAAAATTAGGGATTTATTATTTTACAGTAGTCAGTTAGCAGAGAATATCTAACATAATTACTTGTTTATGCCCAGTTCAGTTTTTATTGGAGGTGTGTTCTCATTTTGATTTATGATCAGTTGAGTAATTTTTAAAATGTTTGTTAAATATGAGTGACAAAATCAAGAAATAAATTGTAGAATTAACTTTAATCTTAATAATAAATTTTCTTTTAACACTTTAACTGCCAGGTGTATTATGAGCTTTTTCGCGGTCAAGTGCCAAAACATGCCAAGCGAGTTTTACCTACACAGGTAAATTATTTGTATTGCAATATCATGTTAACACCCTAAAATGATGCTTTTCACACTAATAAATACCTATAACGGTGTCGGTCATATCGGTCCAACATGGTTTTTTTATAACGAAAATGATACTGTAAATGAACCTGTCGGCCACATTGGCCCGACGCTGTGGCCAATAATCAATTTGTTTCTTTGATTATTTACCTTCTTCAAACGAAACCATATTACAAATCAACTTATTTCTATGTATGTTGTCATGAAACATACAAAATATGTATTAAATTGTTAAAAACTAAGGGAAAAAAATTGAATAAAATGCCCGTCGGTCCACTATGGCCGACAACATGCACACAGAATAAGTCAATATTTGCAGTGTCATGGACAGCCGTGTGTGAAACATATGCTAACATAATTTGTTCTGTGAGTAGTTTGATAGATGTTCTCCATAGTAGTGCTTTCATTTCCAGTTAGATAGCAGCACTTATCGCGTAGAAGTAAAAATAATGAAAGGTTGCTAAGCAACCGTGTCGGCCCAGTATGACCGACAGTATTCTTGTAAAAGCTCATAGCCGTCGGACATTTTGGACCGACATGGCAGCTAACGTGTTAATCTTGATAACATTCTTTAAATAAATGTTAAAATTTTATATTTTTGTCATTTTAATTAAGGTCAAATTAATATAAAATCTTTTATAAAATTCTATAAATACAAGTTTATGTACGGTAGCGGTATGCTAAGAAATGCTGCTCATGTCATGTTTATTTGTCAAAAATTTTGATGCTGACTGGAGAATAAGCGATTAACATCCAGCCTATCCAACAATCATATAAGAACAAATAGATGCAAGCATACTGTACTTTGTTTAATTATAACTTATAGCTTATTTATAACTGTTTAAGTTAAATTATAACTTATATATAAATACATCCCTGAAATCCAAAATTTTGATGGAACATTTTCAATAATTTACCCTAACCTTCTCCCTTTCCATAATAACCTAACCTTCCTTGCCTTTCTCTATCATTAATTTAATGTACATCTTTCTTGTACAATACAATAATGTAATTAAATTAAACAATACCTTAATGATATAAAATTCCTCATTGGTAAGACTTTCTTTCAGATCCAGAATCTAAAAAGTTATTAATCACTTGAGCCACTTCTTTGGTATTAACAAGATGCAAATGATGATTTCCTTTCAAAATAACATGTTCACTTTTAATTGAGTTTTCAGCAATTAAATCAACTGTTTTCTGATAAACTTCACCTTTATAATCATTTTGAACAACACCATTTTCAGCTTGAATTGATAAAACTTTACATTTAATCTTCGGAGCCAAATCCAGCAAAATTTCATTCGACATACAATCGTAAGCTTTTAATTTAACCCGAACATCCCT
This sequence comes from Aphrophora alni, assembly GCA_963513935.1. Classification (NCBI taxonomy): domain Eukaryota; kingdom Metazoa; phylum Arthropoda; class Insecta; order Hemiptera; family Aphrophoridae; genus Aphrophora; species Aphrophora alni. The sequence continues at coordinate 87,388,362 of OY740769.1, read as the reverse complement.
GGAGAAATTCACTTTACCATTTGGTAACTTTATTACCCCACGTGATAGTATAATATCACACAATTCTTTTGAAACCAATTTTCTACGTCCAATATAAAACAAGTCAACAAGTTGTTCATATGTATATTCTGGCAGATTTTTATTATCTTCATATTTTAAACTTTTATCAATTGTTTCACTTAACTGGTTAAGATATTTATATGTTTTAAATGATGTCTGATGACGAGAACAATCGATGCTAATAAATGTATCGACTTCATCCGGAAAAGCTGAAGCATAAACAAAAATTAACGAACTCCCAAAAGAATGACCAAGTAGTATCGGCTGTTTCCACTTGTAGTACGAGGTTATGATTTCACGCATTAAAAGAACACCATGCATGTAGTTGTACGAAGTCCCTATCGGCAAATGAGAAGACCATCCATGTCCTGGTAAATCCACTGCTAATATTGCTTCGGTATTTAGTAATGGAGCCAACGTATCGAATGTTGCAGCATTATCTTGAACTCCATGAATAGCCAGAATTGGTTGTACGTCTGTACGACCCCACCATTTTCCTGAAAGGAGATTTATTTATTTTTATTTTTTCTGTTCTTCATTCTTCATCATTATTAAACTATAATGTATTATTATTTAATGTAATAATTTACATATAAAATAACATATTAAAAACAACTATTGCAGACTATTTGTAAAAAATAAAAATAAATAAATAAAAATTGTTTTAAAGCTGACTGTATCAATTAATGAAATACAAAAAAAGTATATAATTACTTATCTTTACATTATTTATTGTTAGCTATTTCTTATAGATACCCATAGGAGAGAAAAAAAGTTAGGCCTAGTCATTTTTCCTAACTATTGTTTAACAATGTGCTAATAAAAACTTATATTTTAAAACAAAGAATCTAGTATGATAATTATTAATATGTATATTTTTAGTATTATTACATATTAAACTTTAAATTATAGCTAAGCAATAACCATCTAAAATTGCTTAAACCTTAGGACACCTTGTCATGTAATCAAAAGCTAAATTATCTTAGGGTTCCATATTTTTAACTCTTTAAAAAAGGGAAATACTTTAATACAGTGTCCACAAAGTAAGGAAGAGGTGCTTTGAAAAAATATACAAATATTTTTTCAAAAGAATACATTTAAAATCGTGAACACAAAAAAATGAAAAACAAATCAAGAACATATAGCTTAAACATGTCAAGGTAGACAATTCCACTTCCAATGTACAGAAAAAAATGCCAATAATGCAATTATGAGTAATAGCACCCCAAATATTCACTTATGGAATGTCACACTCATGTTTAAAGAATATGTGAAGAACTTTATTTGGCAAAATTCAAATATTGTGGCGATTTACATATCCAGAAGCATGGCAAGTAGTCTTTACACTAAACACAACTTGGGTCATAATATTCTCATCTGCTTCTATTTCCAACATCACAGTTTTTATACTTTTAAGTTTATCGCATGCCCGAAAAGCATGCAATAACTGAAGTTTATAGCCTGTAAACAATGAACCGGCTTTCTCAAAACCTTGATTTTTTGGAACACCTAGTTCTTGAGTACATTTTCGAACTAATATTTTTCTACTTCATATAAAACATTCATGTTTTCAATACTTTCATTGCTGACTGATGGACTACCTTGAGAATAGGGTTTGGGAAAGCCTAGTCGGTGAGATGTAGATTACACTAAATCCGGCTTGGGTCTGGTGTAGAGGATTAGTTTATAAAAACTGTATGTGGTATGAAGCTTAAGGATCGGTATCGAAGGGTTGGTTGTATAAAGCTTGTAGAGGAGAGGAAGGTATGAGTAGGATAGTAAACTGACGGGTGTTACTCCAATTTGCTATCCCTGCCACTAGAGGTGCTCATCCTCAAGCAAAGCACAAATTTTAAGTTCACAGCTCAACCAATCTGAATGAATATTGGTGTCATTATCAGTAATATATAAAAAAAGATTCAATATACAGTAAAACTTCCCTTAATGGACACTTCTAATTAGCGGACACTTTTAATAAACGGACATTTTTGTATTCTCCAACCGAGATCATGCTTTTCTGGCCTTTGTAGTGTTTCTAAATAACGGACTTTTCCAAAATCAACACGGACACGAAATAAATGACCATTAGGTCAGTTGAAACTTTTGAATATCGGACATTGGAACATAAAATATCACCCTTTTGTGGGAAATTGTAGATTTCTCAAAACACATGTTGCAATGTCTGTTCGGTATTATCCGGAAGTTGACTTCCTGGAAACTAGGTTTGTTTCTTTTGTCATTTATACAGCAGTCATCAGTGTCCTTTAACCCGCCGTTAGTCGGGCCTTAAACTGTTATAACATTAGTCGGGCGTAGAGATATTTTCTCACACCTTGAAATTTTGTTTATTCGTTTTTTTTAAACATAATAAGTTTAAAATCATTAAAATCAAATTTTTTTAAGAAATTAGACATTATAAAGCCACTATTTCAAGCAATAAACATTGATTTATATAACTTATTTTTTAAGAAAAAAAATAAGTAACTAGGTTTTTGTAATTGCATTTTGGAAAGTTTAAGAATTTTGTTAATAGCTTTCATATTTGTCTTAAGTTTATTAGAAGAAAAAGACAATGTACTTGTCTACTAACTTTTCTTTAGTATTATGCTATGTCTTTTTAGTTATATTATGTTAAGATTTTTTAAAAAATAAGTTACAACAAGGTGTTAGTTAGTAAAAAGCCGATTTCTAAAAGTAATAGAAATTTATTACATACATATTTGAGTTTGTTATGTGGGTAATACATAGTAGTTGTATACAAGTTTTTTTGTCAATATTAAAAATATAAAAGTCACAATAAAACAGCACACTCATCCTTGTTGACACACTCAGAGCAGACGAATGTGGTTGAAGCTATGTGCTCCTTGCAAATGGACGATTTGCATTTGTTGCACTTGTTACTGGTGTACCGGTTCTTCCTTTTGGGGCAGTACACTTCAAAATGACAAGTGGATCATTTTGAGACGTTTCTCGACCACGTAAACCTACAGCACCACGACTCTGTCTAGATCGACCTCGAATACCACTTGCACTAACAGGAGCATGTTCACGTACAGTAGGATCACGTGTACCAGCAACTAGAGGGTAATGAATAGGATTCAAAGAACTATTAACTAAACTTTTATTGCCACTAATAACAACTTGTTACCTGCAAAAAAGCAACGGCGGTGACCTCCTTGTTAGGAAGGCTAATGGCCAATATTGGGGGCCCAAGGGAGAGTAAACGGCGACTCCTATGGATGACAGCACAGTCCATAATGCTCTACGGGGCTGAAATATGGGCTGATGCCATCAGAACTAAGAAATACCGATGTAGGCTGACCTCGATACAGAGAATTGGAGCGCTGAGAATCACCAGTGCTTACCGTACAGTCTCCGAGCCGGCAATCCTGGTGGTGGCTGGTCTCATCCCAATAGATCTATTAGCGCAGGAGCGGAAGACCATTTATGAGCTCAATAGAATGATGAGCAAGCAAGAGGCTCGCACAAGAGCGAGGGAGAACACTTTGACCATGTGGCAGCTCCGCTGGGACAGGGAATCACGGGGACGGTGGACAGCGACCCTCATAAAAGATGTCAAAGAGTGGATAAATCGAAGACATGGGGAGGTGAATTTTTTCACCACACAATTTCTGACAGGTCACGGATACTTTCGCTCGTACCTGGAAAAGATGGGGAAGGTTACGTCAGCTAGCTGCATAAGGTGCAGAGATGCCAGAGATGACGTGAAACATACGATTTTTTATTGTCAGCGTTTTTCTCAACAGAGGGGAGATATCAACAACAAGGTAGGAGACTTAACAACCGAGTCCATTATGCAGATGATGTTAACATCCAGAGAGAAATGGGAAGCAATATCAAAGTATATCGAGGCTATATTGCGATGTAAGAAGGAGGAAGGTTGGCTAGAACCATAACAATAGCAGAAGAGGAGACCTAAACAGGACAAAAGCAGGCACCACTCTGATGAAATGCGAGAGCGGTACCGGAGTGGAATAATGCCTGGGAAAGAGGAAGGTTTTAGTCGGTAGGCCATTCGGAGAGTCCGACACATAAGTCCCCTTAGGACGAGTGAGTAATTCATTTTGCCAAACCTCTATAAAAAAAATAAATAAAATAACAACTTGTATTGTACCTAAATCCATAGGAATTTTACACTGTAGGTTAGTTGTCTGCAAAGGAACAACTTGGGGAATAGGTGGCAGATATTGTTCAGAAAAAGATTATTGTCAAAGTTCATTGAAGTAATGTTATCAGCTAGTACCATGCTTCTACCAATATAATCATCATCACCCGGTGTTTCCAGAATATTTCAGAATTCCGGTCTACGTCATCATGTTCACTGGATCTATCAGAGTCTTCAAAATCGTCGGAATTCTCATCCAACCAACACAACACATAAAATTCTTGTTCTTTTCCATTTGAACAGTAACTAACGTTTTCAATAAACTGCTATAAAATATGTATTATAAACTATAAAATAATGTACACTATAAATTACTTATACTATAAAATATATCAGAAAGAACAACACTAAAAAAAAATAATAATAAAATAAAATAAAAAAATAATAAATAAACTAGACACAAAGTTAGTCGGGCGTAGAGAAAAAAATCTCACAAGAGGGTTACAGGGCTAGTCGGGTGTAGAACTTTCTCCTCACTGACACAACCTTGCTTACTTTACCCTCCCTCACTAGGCAACCGGTTAGGGGCAACAGCTCGTTTTCACTACAACAGGGCTCCTAATACCCTTGTGGAGGAACTCCTTGAACGGTTTCAACCAAATGCTACTAGAGCGCATTTGACATAAAAAAAAAACTGAAAATGAGAGAAATTTTCTCACATCCTGACTAACGGCGGGTTAAGAAATCAGTTTCAATTAAGTTCCTGTGAGAACAGTGTGTAGTATAGTTGTGTATTGTGATGTCTCTCAAACTAAAACATTTAACTTTAAACCTTTCATAGTTTAATTTTCTCCTTTTTTAAATTTATATTTTCCTAGATTGTTATTTGTTTATTCCATACTTTAGTACAAAATGATTAATAAAAAAAGAATGTTATTTAATTTACAAATTGGTGTTTTATTGTGTAATTTTGTGAAATTAAAACAATTGTGCTTGTTTTATTATAAAAACTTTGAAAATATAGTAGACAGTCATGAAACAATACCAATATATTATTGTTTGTTGCCATACCGACTACTGTTAATTATAATTTATTAAATTACTCACCGTCCAGTAGTTTTTTTTGCGTTTTTTCTCAACGACGGCCGTTTCGGCTATTCAGCCATTTTCAAGTGTTCAGTTTCAGGACATTTACTATCTGTAGTGTACCTACAAGATGTGTTTTATTGTGTCTTCTATGTGTATGTGTATTGCGTGTATAACTGTGTGTTGTGAACTTTTATGTTATAACGAGGAATAGTAAATGTCCTAAAACTGAACACTTGAAAATGGCTGAATAGCCGAAACGGCCGTCGTTGAGAAAAAACGCAAAAAAAACTACTGGACGGTGAGTAATTTAATAAATTACAATACCAATACCAGCCTATATAACTGCATCTCTCCCGATAGCGGACATTTTATGTGGTCCGAGCAGTGTCTGTTATTTGGAAGTTTCGCTGTATCTCTGATTATAAATGTCATTTTAAAAGTAAGTTATTTAATGATAATAATAGGCATTTTAAAAGTTAGAAAACCAATGTCTAAATTAAATATAAACAAAGTTTCAAAAATTAAAGATAAGAAGATAAGTAACAGAAATTATAAGAACAAACCTTGTTCTTCAAAGTTCAAATTGTTTTGTGGATTTTATCATTTAAATGAACTTTCTATGTTTTTATAAATAAAAATATAAACAAATTTATAAAATGTAGAAACATTTTATGAAAATCTTTTGAATTTACCATATTTTCAAGATATATATTTTTCAGTAAATACGTAATATTGCTAATATAACAAATTTTATTTTATCTTCACATATTTTTTTGGTTACAAGGGAGAGTCCTGCTTGCTATAAAGCTACTATCCATTCTTAAAGTCATGAGCTGTGATTGTTTAATATTTTATTGTACAGCACTAGTGGAAAACTTATTATTAATAATGAAAAGAAAGATATTACATTTAATTAAATTTTGATTTCTCTATAGAAAATTATTGTACATTGAACATCAGGGATTCACATTTCCACAATTAGGCCTACAATATTTCCAAAACAAATCAAATTTATTTATAGTTCAAATAAATCTATAAATATTTGGTATAAATTTATAGACAAATGTTCACAAATAATATAAATAAAAGAATATGAATATTGTAATATAGACAAGACAAAACAAAATATATATATAAAATTAATTAATACAAAACTAGATAAAATAAAACATAAATAGTATGTTTATTTATTCAAACACATTTCAATTACAAAGTCATTGGAATAAATAAATGTACTCTATTTGTGAGAATTTCTGTTCAAGTTTTATTTTATCAATATACCATCTCACAAGTCAAGCTCATTCCTTCAACAGAACATACTATTCACATACCGTACAAGAAACTATAATCATTTCAGATTAAAAAAACTATTCCACTGAGTGTAAGGAGCCTGTCACTAAAAGTTGTTTAAGGCACTTCTTGAAAGCTTTCTACCTTTAAAAATTTTAATACACAGGGGTGCTCATATCTATAACACAAGTTCGGAGTATAAATACTGTTAAAACATGTGACAGATTTAAATTTTCTCTGCACGTATACATATACATGCTGTGCTCCATTATATATTAGCTGACTACAGACAGCATTACAACAAAAGTAGTTGCAGTTTTGTTTTGTTTACGATTAAAATGTTTAAGCCATTTGAAAGACACATTGATTGTGAATGACATTTTCTTTAACACAATAAATATGAAATCAGCAGAGATTTAAAGTCTAATCTTAAATCAATTTATTTTTCAATATATAATCTTTTTATTTTCAAAGATTCATTCGAATGTGATTGTCAAAATTAATAATAAAAGTACACATATTTCTTAAAACTTAGATTATGAAATTTAAAAATGTAGGATGTAGGCATATTTTAACATAGGATTTCAAACTGTAAATAGACCTACATAAATCTGTTAAGACCCCATCATTGTTGAGCAAGAAGATTTACATCAATATACTTGGAAGTATATGTAAAGGAATTGTAAAATGTAAATATTATTCAATATTGTTTTTAAATTTCTTTTCCTTTATAAAATTGACATGAACAAAGCTTATGTCTATTGAACCAGGGCTATCACAATCTTCAACTCTTGAACTAAATAGGTTGTACCCATGACCTCGAAACACAATGACAAGGAGGCATTGTGTGGTGTAACGTATGTGCCATATACATGCACTGAGTTGAACATCATGTATTTAGTGTTCGTGAATACTGGTGAGTGGGTTCATAACAATATTACAGGGTATTGTGAAAAAAAATTCTGCACTAAAAAAATAAAGAACAAATTTGAGCTAATTCCATATGTTTTGATTCAAAATGCATGATATGGGAAGATATTTGATAGCACTATGTGAGATCGATTAGTAGTAAATCTAAAAAGATTTTTTTAAAGACTTTTGCATAAAGATCTGTCAAAAAAAGTGAAGTGGCACTCATATCATGAATATATTGTCCAAGAGTTAATTTTAACAGATTTGGAGAAACGAATACAATATTGTTTTTCATTCCAATGTTTAGGCCGGGAGTAAGAGGGAAATGTACGGTATTAGACCTTTGTAGTTTAAGAATCAAACATGGTTTTACCTGAATGGCTATCTAAAGTCAGGAAATATAGGCAGAAAAAGTCCATGAAACTTATACACTGAGCCTTTCTATTCCGTAAACATCGGGGTGTAGTCTGTACCTTGTCTTGTTAAGATATTATAAGTCCAATATTTTATCAAACTGTTACCCCAGTGGCGTACTATAACATATTCAGTGGATTTGTAAATCAGTTAAAAGGTGATGAATTAATGAAAGTTACTTTCAACTAATGCAAGCATCAGAGATATTGACAGTTATTGGTAATCAATTAATTTTGAAAAGTTTCTTTTTCTTGTTGTTTAAAGGCAAAAAAACAGGTGTACTTAAGTTCACACTGTAGACGTGTAAAAACCTTTTTTTAAATTTTATTATTATTAGTTTTAGTATATAATATGTATGAGAAAGTTTTTACAAAATTTTAACACCAATTATTAGTTTTACTATGTATGTGTGTGCTCAAGAGAAACGTATTTTGACAAAAACGTATTTCATATTTTGACAAAAAATATGATCTGATTGTTTGAATACAAGGTAATTAGTTAACGATTTCATAATATTAATAATAAAATCCGATGACAATGTACAATACATATTTACCATGGGGGTCTTTATTTGACTAAATGTTTTAATTTTAGTAGTCTAGGCTTCTAGGCTATGTTGGTGTTATTCACTTGTTTCATGTTCTACGTTTATCACTTGATAATGGGAGTTTATTTATATTCTCGAAACATTGTATATTAGTTGTTATAAACAAAAATGATGACAAAGATCCAATTAAACCATATCAAACTTATGAAGAATGTATAATTATCAAATAACTTAAAAATCAGAAAGAAAAAATTTATTTCTAGACATATTACAAAATATAATCACACTATGTATACAAAGTTTGGACTCTATATCTAAATCAGTATATCACAGACAATTGTTTTTTTAATAAAACACACAATCTGATAGGCAGACAACAAATGAAGCATTTCTGGACATATATTCTTGTAACTTTTTGTTTATACCATCTGAATCCATCTGTACTATAACAAAAATGGGTTACAATTTAACAAAATTTTCGATTCATCATTTTGAAACAAAAACAGGATTTACTTTTTCTGTAAGTTGTTTACCATAATTTTATTTGTAATAAAAAAGTAAGGCATATTACCCATTTACAGTATTTTGTTTCGGTAATGTTTTCAAAGATAGCTCTTTAAAAAAAAACCCCTGTTTAGCATAGTTTTTGTTTAAAGAAAGTATTTTTTATTATTTAAATGAAGAAACCCACAAATACAAATAAACACAAACAAATTCTTTTGTTAAATTGTACAATTTATTGGTCTAGCCGACCATGGTTTCGCCAGTTTCAACATTGACGAGGCTTATACAAAGACTAAATAACCTAAGAAGAATGACATGGAATTCTATCAAGTACCGTCGGTCATCAGTTTAAACAAACCCACATATTTTTCAAATTCATTTCATTTCATTTATGTTTTGTTACAGTGACCCCATAAGATGAGGTGTATATACAAAATCATGGAGTGTTAAAAAAAATAGACAAGAAACAAATGAATTTTTTTATAAATCTCCTCTAACTATAGAATAAGCCAAAAATTAAATATGATATATAGATTGTCCCAAATATTACATAAGTTATTTGACAATTTTCGGCTTTGTTTTATGGAACATTTATTTCTGCTTTCTTAAAGTAGAGCAAAATAATAATCAAATACAATTTTATTTTTGTTTATATATATTCCTTTGTCCAGGTTTATAGTGGTTTAAAGTTGAAATAAACTTTAATTACAGACGAAAATTTGGAAGGAATAAATTTTAACTACATGCTGGTAAACACAATTATGCCATCAAACTAAAAAGTGAAAGGCTTATACTTAAATTTTCATTTGTTCCAACGAGATAGTGTCCCCCCCCCCCATTACGTATAAAGGTATTTACATTACGCAATCTCATAGATCAAACTTTGTTAAGACATTGGATAGTTTGAAGAGGAGTGGCTTGGAAGATTACAATGTTGATAAAATAGGCCAAATGATATCAATGCACACAGGGGATATTACAATGAAGTTTAAAACCTAAAAAAAAAAATACATGAAGCAGCAAAAATCCCTCCTGAGATGCTACAGAATATGATAAATGGCTATCAAAATAGCTTAGTTCACTGCTAAAATGTAGAAGAGAAACAGTTAGAGCATTTATTATAAAAAGAACAAAGTAATCTTCCATAATATTTTTAATTTTAACTCCTATAAAATATGGGGGGAAGGGAATAATTTTTAAATCTTAAATCCTATTTTAACTTATTTTTCTGCTCTAATATATATATACTAGCCGTACCCGGCCACGCGTTGCTGTGGCTCATCTGGTTAAATGGAAAATAAATAAAAGACATAAAAAAAACAACTAACTACCTATATTAAGGAAAATTTTATTTCCAAAAAAAATTCAAAATTGTATCTATTACTTATTTTTATGTCATAATAATAATAATAAAAATATATATAATATATCAATTGGTTTTGTATTTATATCCATACTAATATTATAAAGACTTAAAATTTATTTCTTTGTTGTATGTAGGGGGTTAATCTCTGGAACTACTGAACCAATTGAAACATTTTTTTAAATAAAAAAACTACACAATCCCAGAGTAACATAGAGTAGGATTCATTTTGATAAAAACATTTTTTATATTCCATAGGCTATTTGTAAATTTATTTTGAAAATCGTAAAGAATCGTTGGGCATTAAACCCAGCGTCTAGCAGCTGTAGTATCAATAAATAAACAACATTATGAAAAACTAAAAAATTACTATTGAAAGATGAAATTTATAAATATCAATAGAAACGTACTATGCCAAAGATGTGCACAACAACATAAATTATATGTGTATGTTGCCATTAAGGTAGGTAAAATAAATTAAATATAATTTTAGGTTAGGCCTAGAAAGATGAACCAATACATATTTCTTGAATGTACCTATTTGCATTCATTACCATAGCAGCCAATTTAATAAAATAACTGATGAAACAGTTGATTCGGATGTCCAGCTAGTACAAATAATATTTTAAAGTTAGGCCTAGATTGAACCAACACATGTTTCAACACACACAAACCAATAAAAGCTTGCGTTAAGATATTTAAAATTAAGAAAACAATGTGTTACAATCTAATTAAAAAAAAGACATATTAGAATTTAATAGTAGGCCAGTTTATATATGGTAAATGATATATTTTATAAATTGAAAATTGCCTCTTTTATTTATAACAATACAAAATCTCTGTCCTAATTAATATTCCCGAGAAAATAACATTGTGTACAATAACCTGTTTTAAAAAAAGTTATTATTTATATATATATATATATATATATATAATTTCTATTCATATCGGCGAAGAAAGTCCCGCGATATTCTTCTCCAATCACAAATTTCTGTGGGCGTGTATTTTATAACTAACGTCTTGCTTCTAATGGTCGCCATCTTAATTCCAGATTTTCGTTCATATTTCCACAGATTATGTCTTTGTTATTAAATATTTATATGAACTCAGGTGATGTTTTATATTTAGAAATATCTACTTCGTATTTCTGTATATCTCATTTTGTCTCTAGGTCTTCTGTATTTTTATAATCGGCGAAAGATCGGAGTTATATTTTCAATTCGGTTATTTTCCAAGTTGACCTTTCACGTCTAGATAAAAACAAATTATTTAAGTTTTCTTGTCTTTAACTGTGTGTTGTTATTTTTTATGGATTAATCAAATTCTTAGGCGCAATTTTAATATAGGTTTTGATTTGTTTTAGATTGACAATTTTCTGGATTAGTTATAATTGGGTCGGAAAGTATTAGATTTAGAATTTGTTTTGATTCGAGTCTTATCTTTTTGCCGCTAGGCGCGTGTATGTTGACGTTTAAAATTAAATGAATGAAATTGACTTTTTTTTTCTTTTTGTATTTAATAACCTTTAAAATTAAAATTTCGCAAAATCCTTTCTTAGTGAGCGTCTATGACCTCATACAAATATGCCTTTAAATTTTGGTATCAATATCTTTGTTGGTTTTTGCTCTACGTTGATTCTCTGTCAGTCATTCATTCAGTCAGTCAGTCAGGACAAAGCCGTTTATATATGTAGTGATATTATTTAAATGTAACACAAATACAATATTTAGTAAATTCTACAATTTAATTGTATTTGAATACTGTGTTCATGTTTTATTTAAATGGAGTTGTACTTAATATCTTAGGTCGTTAATATAAATCTAAAATATTTTAGATCGTTTCATAAGAAAAAGCAGGGAAAAAAAAAAAATTTTTTTATGAATTTATGTGACATCCTTTATATGATACCTAATTTTTGGTTCACTCTGTAGATACAAGAGGTGGATTTCTACAAAATTCCCTTCTTTTCATATCAATGTCTAAATTAAAACCAGAGATATTAAGCCGTTCTGATATTGTTTTAACATACAGTATAATAACATATTATAACATACGAAGTTTTGTTATATTTTTCATTAATTAACAATTAATACTTTAAGGCTAAACATCCCTGAAAAAGTTGTGTTTCTGGCCCGCTAGATAGCAGCACATCTGCGGCAAAATTGCATTACTGATAATTTGCGTAATTATTGTCCGATTTTTGTTTTGTAAGTTATTTTGTAAATAATATCAATAAAATATTTACGCTACGAAGGTGAAACTTTTTTAGATTTTTTTATAAAAAAGTTGTTGAGCAAAAATATTATTATTATTATCATTATTTTTAATCGCAGGTAGTCATTTTTTAAATAATTTTAAATGAATTTTGCCGTTTTCAGATATGAAATCGGTCAAATGGTCCTATCGGAATCGTGTTTTAAATATACTATCATTATTTCTCTCACGCTCCGCGCCCCTCTTCCGCGTGGCGCACCGCCATACTGCCCAGCCGCTCTAACGCGAGGCCCCTCCTGTAGTGATGTGGTGCTAATTAGCAAAGCAGCTAATTCCAAGCAGCTAACGAACGTTAGCAGTTGCAGAGCACTCCTAACAACTAGAAATAGCTGCTTAACAATTAGCAGAACTTATACTAGCTGATGGCAGCACCTTTCATAAACTTAGAGTTCAGTCCGTTTGTCCATTTCAATTTCTTAGAGGTGGTTGTATACTTGTTGCTTCTTTGCGTTATTTGAATGTGTGCAATATATATTATAAATTACATAAGTTATTCGCAATTCTAAATAATTACTCCATTTAAAGAGTTCTACCTTTTATATGAAATGTAAAAACTATTAATCTGTTTTGACTACGTCGAAAAGTGTTTGTATATCAGATATAAATTTGTCTCAGATTTTTAAATAATATATATCACTAGTTTTAAAGAGGAAAATTATCTTTATTAAAAATTTTGTTACATATTTTATGTATGAATTAATCAATAACGAATGGTTACGTAGTAATTTATCTAGGAGACTAATTTATATTGGAAACTTTGGTTACAAACTGAAATGAAATAAAAGATGTATTACAAATCCATAATATGGAATAGTTTTGGGTTTTTGGAATAGTAATATATTACTGTTCATATTCTTCCCAGAAACAATGTACAGTTTTATTAAAAATATTAATTGTTTTAGAGTAAATTCAACGATCATTACATTTTACTTAGTACAACTTATTATAAAATTGCATTAATTTTAATTCAACCCATCCTACTTGTACTCCTTATTTCTAAACATCCAATGAAAATGAAAATGTATTTCATTTATATTTTTAAATGATATATGAAATGTTTTTTATTCCCAGTTATTCTTCACAAGTGGTAATAGAATGAACAAATTCTCTGATTCAAAAATGTGATGTATTTTAACTTTATACAATTAAATATTATACAGTTCAATTGGCAATGACAATAGAAGGTTGAGATGTTATTTCAAGGTTTAGAATGGAAAATTTTATAAATATGTTACACAATTATAACATATATCATGTTTATATATGTTTATTTATACATAAATATAGTCTATAGTTCAATAATATACTGGATTCTTTTTATTGTTTGTTTTTAGTTATTATGGGGTTGTTATGCAACAAGGCATGATTAATCATGTATAACTTGTGTTAACAACTGTTGATGGAATTTAATTGTGAATTCAAAAATGTTTTGATATTTCAAATCCGTTCAGTAGTTTTCGAGATACAAATGATTTAATAAAGGCGTGTCATCGCATTTCAATAAAATGCAAACGCTAATGTACGCGGGTTTATTAAATTGTGTATATTTTGGGAATTGTTGAACGGATAAAATTGTATGTTCGAGTATCGCGGTGTCTTGATTCTTAATTTTAAAATGCTCTAAAATGGTGGATGTAAAACGAAACACAATAATTACAAAGAATTCACACAAATATTGTTAGTGAGTTTTTCAGGATTATTTTCATTTAACATTCATTTGAAGCGTCCTTGTAATCAACCAGGCGTTTTTGTTATACATTATTAGTTTTGTTTCCGAAGTAATAATTTAAAACTTGACTTATCAAAAAGTTTGTAAATTTGTTAGTAATGTTATTTTCATTTACTACAATTTACTTTATTCATTACAATTTATTTAACAAATATGAAACATAATTTAATTTAATCAATCACTTAACGAATAACAACAAATATAAACATAATGACATGCAATAAGATGTAAACGTGGGACAAATAATACATCCCCGTAAATCACTCTCTCACATCCTCGCAAAGCTTCTCTCTAACAAAATAATCACATCCCCAGA